>JAECUM010028502.1:0-37599 GCA_016617855.1 Megalonaias nervosa | reverse complement strand
GGTGATGTTATGTTGATTTGGCTAGGTAGTGTCCATGCATGAGGGTGTGAATGAGATCGGTGGAGTATCGTTTATCATCATTGTGACATTTTCCTTTTTTTTTAATGAGCGTTGTGGATAAGGTGTGTCGTTGTAATCGGAAAGTTCTCTTTGAGTAGTAAAGCATTTCTCCGTGTGATGCTAAGTGTAAAGCTGGTGGGTGGCTATTTTGGTGGCGACAGGTTTTTTTGTTCTCCTTTGGCTTTATTCATGATAGTGCAATCGTCGAGGGTGATGCAGTCCTATGAAATCCGTGATGGGTACGCCTGAGTTTCATCTAGGAACTTTCCTAGCACCTTTTTATTGTCGTCACAGTGGAATGGATGGTCTTGTGGAACATCGCTGATATCGAACAGTTCTCGTTGATTTTATAGGTCGGTGTAAATTTTGTACACAAGCGAGTCGGTATCGGTCACGAGTAACGTGACTCTATCGCCGTACTTGCGCTTGATGACATCGTAGTGAAACTCGAGCATGAGCATTTTGGAGAGATCGAGGATGGCTGCACCGACGTAGATGGGTTTGCCCAGCATGAGATTAGTTTTTCTGGATTCGATCGCGACGAGTTCTTCGTCAAGGATTTCCATGCTTACAAAGGCATCATTTACCACGAGCTTATCTCGTTGCCTAAGATTATTGACGATTCGGTTTTCATTCGACGTCTAATATTTTCCATGGTTTTTCCGAACACTCTGTTGTTCATGAGTTGAAGAAGTCTTTGTTGAATGACGAAGTGGAGCTGTCTCGTTGTGTCGTGTTGAAGTCGATGTTGGGTTTCATCCACGGTGACTGACGAAATTTGAGAGCACGATGAAATTTGTCAAGAACGAGTCCATGTTGAAGAGCTTGTTCGAACAGTCAATGATGTATTTTGAAGTGTGTTTATGTTCGCGAGACTGGGTACCAGTTTTTTCACCTTGGCGTATCCGAGTCCGAATGTGTTTTTCTGCTGTAGTTATTCATGAGAAAGCACCGAGTTGGTGACCAGAATTTGTTCGGCACAGAACGGATAATCGTTATAAGCATCGTGGAGATGTTGAGGAAATAGCTCCAGTTGTCGTGGTATTCCGCTTGTCTTTCTTTGAGGAACTGCTCTCCGGTAATCCATTGAAAATCTCCCATGGGAAGCGGTTGTGACATGGCCTAATCATAGAGATTGTTGGAGAAAAGGTAGAGCATGTACACAGGTGGTTTTGTCGAATTATAGTTTTCGTCATGTATTTGTGGTTGGAGACGGCGTGGGGTTCTTTTTTTTGTCTTTTTTTTTTTATTATTTTTTTTTTTTTTTTGCTGATGTCGGAGATTCCTACGCGTACCATCTGCTCAGTGAACATAAACATGGATCGGTGAAAAGTTCTAAGGTGATTCAGGATTGTTTGAGAAGGGCATCCCAGGAGAGTACCAACGATGAGAGACACCAGAGTGGATCGAGTTGATAATGGTCTACGGACGTGTGTCTGAAATTGTTGAGCACGTTCGCAAGTAGGAGTACATTCGTTTTGAGATAGACATCATGATAATCGCCGATAGTTTTGCTGTCAAATTTATTCCATATCTTGTTCGCGTACTGGTATTCATCGTTGGTAATCCCTGACAGGTGTAGATAGGAATAAAATGCGTCTTTGAATGTCAGCGAAGTTTCATCGAATCTTGAACACGCTTCGATGTATTAATAGGGATCAACTCCTTTTAATTTGAGCAAATCTGCTTTGTCACCAAATTCCCTTTCTAGATTGGTAAACTTAGACCAGTTTTTAGCGAGTTTTTCAGCGACGCCGGCATGAACTTAGCGCTATCGATGAATCCGAAAGGTCCAATCGAGAACGACATGTACTTTTCCAAATTGTTGGGGATGCATTTGATTTTTGATCCAACCTCGGCGAGAAGTTGTTTAATGAGTGGATGACTGAGTACCGCGACGATAAAATGTCATCCTCTCGTAGATTATGAGCGATCACCGGTACGAAGTCTGGATCTTTGAAGCATAGATTGCAATCAGTATGAACAGCACCTCGATATTGACCTGTGATATGGCAATGATCTCTGATGTTTTTATCATGCGGATTAAGATACTCTTTGCATATGTGGCATCGCTGCTCTGCTTTGTGTTGTCGCAGTTGTTGTGGAGTAAGTGAGATAATTGCTGCTGGATTGTTTCGGATGGCGTTGAAACATTTCCATTCTGCCACGAGTAGCTCAAAGAACTACGGAATGAAATCCTCGCCGCGATGCTGACGATACGGCGAAGAGAAATTTTCACCGGCGGAAAAACAGGTTTTATAGCCGATCGCGCACGGGACATGCTTATGTTCCACTTGGGTAAAGGAGCGATCGGTATTAGGCGAGCTTCCTTCCACTTTTTCAAGGATGGAGTACGAGTCGAAGTCGATTTGGAAGGGTTGCACGTATTTTTTTGTGGTGTTCGAACTGTAGTATTCCCTTGCGTGGCATCTGAAAGGTTTGTAGTTCTTAGCAGTATCCCGATGTGACATGGTCGTGTAGTATTTGCTGCTGGGGAAAGCATTGTAAAAAGATATAACAGAAAATATCCATGGTTTTTATGCTGAGTGCACTGAGATCGACATAACCTGCTAAAGTCTTTGATTTACACGAAATGGTTTGTTAATAAAGTAAAATGATGCTGCGTTGTGAGGCTGTTTTAGAAATCAACATCGGATAGACCATGAACTGCTTATCTCCCGATTTCTTTTAATCGAGCCCAAACACGTTTATGGAAAGTCCATCTTTGAGCTCTTCAAGTTTAGGAACGTCTTTGGTCGCAACCGGAAAGGTGATTCCGGTGGTGTTGATCGTGTTTAGATACGGTTTGTAGTTGGAGACGTGATCGTCATGGTCTTTAGCGGTATATTTCTAGGCGAGGATTGCCCAAAACAGACAGTAGCCGTCGTTGATTTTGACGTTGATGCACGCTTTCGTAGCCACGATTTGTTTTGGAAGTGGTAAGTGTTTACTTCCACGCATCTGTGTAAATTTGGAAGTTTGAAACGAGACAGAATTGATTCCGGCAAAGACCGATCCTTACTCTTGATTATATTCGATGGGACGTTGATACGTGCAATATCATGTCGTAGGATAAAATCTTTCCCTGGATCTGCCACTACTTCACGCGAAATTTTATACTCCTTTGATACTAGGCAAGATTTTAGTATATCCTTGTGATGATAGATGCATTATACATGGTATGTCTTTTGTTTCTTTAATTGCTTGCTAGTATTGCCTGGTAAGAGACAAATTTTAATCTCGTGTATACATATAGTCAGTCAAGTATCTCTTTAGTAAAATCCGTCTGCGTGGATTCGATAGGTTTGCATGGTTACATCAGGGCAGCACGGAAAAGTGCAACAAGGCATGCAGATGGAGTATTGCGCATAGCATAATGCCCTCATCGCAAAGGGAAATGCAGGACTTAAACCATGCCTGGGTTGTCAGGAAGGTGTTGGAGGTCAGCTCCAGGTATGTCAGCGCTGTGGTGGTCGAAACAGAGCGATTAAATATTATTAGGAAAAATTGAAGACACTCAGCGATTCAAAAACATTAGCAGAGTTCCACGAGTTTTTGACGAAGATTAAGCATGACGACAATTTCAGCAGCACTGGCGTCTTCGACACTCATGCCGGAAACTCTGGAACGTTTGGCCCGTGTTTAGTCGTTACGAAGCTCCCACGGATGGAGTGGTGCGTTGCGTGCGTACTAAGAACAGGCACGTATTGATATTTAGCACCACCGGTTACGCCATCGTTCACTTGCATGTCAATGGGATCAGGGCCACGACGTACCGTCATCGTTTTATGTTTGAAGCTCATTGTGGAGTCGTTCCCACCGGGTACCCAGTCTTTCATCTCAGTGGAAATAAATATAATAATCGGCTGGACAACTTGGAGATAAAACTTGACGGATAGCAAACAAAAAACCTATTATTGTGTTTTTTCTAATACAAAAGTTGTTTTTTTTGTGGTATCTGAATATCGGTTAATCTGTAAACAACTTGAGGAGTTCCTCTCGCTTCATGCAAGAGATGCAGTGCTTGAAAATAAGATCTTTATCGTAGACGATGCTGAGCATGCCATTGTAGTAGAGCTCATTTTGTTGAGCCGCCGCGAGCACCTTGGTGAGCGCGAGAGCCACGCTGATGTCGATGTGGAGATGGAATGCGTTCACGATGGCATGCTCGAGATCTTTTTGATTTTGATATCGAGCCTCATCAACTCTGTTGATTGGATCGGAGTTGCTGATATGGTCAGCCTGGTTAATTCTGCTGACCACACTGTGGTCTGCCTCATTGTTGACTACGTGGACGGCAGCATCAACTGGGTTAGCTCCGTCAGCCATGTTTACCTGGATGTCTTTGAAAACAGAGTTTTCAATGTTTATGACGAAGATAATTTTAAGATCTTTGTAAGAATTTTTTCACTCGTGCATCACATGCAGTGCTGTCGTATCATATCTTTGTCGCAAAAGATCTTGACATTGCTGTTTTGTTGCCCTCGTGTGAGTAATACCTGCTTGCGTGCTGATCCCTGTGTTTTCGTCAACGTCAGTTCAAGAGCTACAGGAAAGTAATTTCAAAGTACCGTCGCGATGGCTTCATGCAGAGACTCGGGTTGGTGCATCATCACGTCGGTGACAAAGACCTCATCAATATTGTCAGCATAGCTGCTGAAGCCAGACATTTTCTTTTCTATATCCCTACAAATAATAATCCGTGACTTTTTCGAATCGGCTCAGCGACGTCAACCCGCGTTAGTTTCCCACCATGTTCATGATGAGATTATTGACGGTCCTCATCTCGCTAATCAGCAACATCATGTCAAGCGGAGCCCTACGCAGATGTGAGCTCATTTTATTGAGCATTTTCTGACACGACAGCATGATCTGTTTGGTACTATTTGTTTTTTTTTGCCTCCAATCGTGGCTCGATGAGTTTCATCATAGTCTGTAATATCAGTCCGGCTCCTGACAAAACTAGCGTCATTGTGTTGGCCATCTTGCCTGTGGACGTCACTCCGGTGGCTGTCAAGGCGAGCGGCATAACCGAGATAAATGCGTTTGTAACATTGGTACGCATGCTTGTACACATAGGTTCTTCGGTGGTAATAGCGGTAATACGACTCAAGTTCTCGACGTTTTTCCGTCTAAAAATTCTCGTCAGTATTGTTGAAGTCAATGACGGGCTTCATCGTCTTATACAGCTTAGTTGTCAGTCCTGACTAAACTCTTCACGAACGGCTCAAGACGTGGCATGTAATCTTTGAGAAATTTGATGTGCATTTGATCCACTTTGATGGTTTTGTCGTGGAACTCGTTTATGAGACCCACGTTTATCGGCATCCTAAACAACAGATCCTTCTTTATCTCGGTCATCTGGTTTAATTTCACAAGATTCGCTAACGTGTCTGGAGTCACTTGCAGATTAATATGTTCTAAGTATCTTAAGAATTGGCCACCACTGCTACACGAAACGTTATAGTGTATTGATCACCGCGATCACATCAGTAAAGGTGATTAAAAGCATTAGCTATTTTCCCCACATTTCGATTCACATTTTCGTAAGCTAATATTTCTCGAGAAAGATCTACCACATCAAGGAGAGATTCATACTTGGACAGGTTCATTTCCTCAAGCACCTCCTGAGAGGTCACAGGGAGATTTGCAAAATGTCCTTGACAATTTCATCACCGTGCTTAAGAACATGGGCCAGCTTACTCACGAGTTCGTCCCGCTTAAACAAACCCCAGGTATTGGTACGCGGCCGCGGCAAGATTGGGATCCACCTTTCCGTGGTCTCCGTAAATGATCACGTACCATAAGGCTTCTATGGTTTTAGAATGCTCCTTAGGCGGTACCTCATCGTCAAAAGCAGATCGATCGTCGAGCGCCATCACTTCCATGATCATGTCCACGTCCTTATACTCCAAGCCGGCGTGCTGTAAAATTTTCGTTTGTCGATGGCTCGCGTAGTTTTCGATTGCCACGGAAACGTTTTCGTGCCACAACTTTGTACATGCACTCGTGACCGTTTTCGTTGCGCGTCATCGTCTTTCTATCGACCAAACCGTCGTCGTGTTACATATCCAGTTTTCATCGAGGCTCGGATGCAATTTAGCGATGATGTCGTGGACGAGGCCTTAGTTAGATAGTTTGGGTCACCCTCGCCGGTTCTCTATAGTTGCAAAACTTGAACACAGCAAATTACTTATCGATAGCGTCTCTGAGCTGCTGTTGTCGCCCCCCTCCCCCCCCCCTCCCGGGAGATGTGAGACAGTTTGACGTCATGGTGTTCCCAGCGCTCGTAGGCCTCTTTTAGCGATGACTTACACCCGTTTCTCACTTTGTTGATATCTTTGTGCACTCCCGTGGTCTGCTTGAGTACTTGACATAAGACGCATCCTGCCTGCAAGTAACGTCCAACAGTAACTGACATAACTTGATGCCGATGCGCACGAAGGAGAAAACAAAACCGAACCAGCATCATATTTTGATGCCGGATTGCCATTACATGATCTTGGATCAAACCGGTCTCCTTATGAACATGCTCCTGAACAACATGCTGCAGTATAATGTATACGCTTAATCCTCACCAGGACTAATACAGTACGCTGGACTAGATATAGTTTCTCGCAACAGCTTTGCTGACGCTCTCTCTATCAGGAGTAATGGGCTACCGACACTGTGTCAGGACGCTGTGTGTCTGGAAAAGATGTTTCCGGGGACAGCGAAAGCGCCGTCGATCCAGATCAGATATAACCGTAGAAGAACTGGATTCTGACATGCATAAGATCATCGTATTGGGCAACAATAAGATCGACCGCGAGAACATGAACAAAATCTTGGAGTAGTTTTCGTTGTCGAAAAACAAGCGCTAAAACAGCCTTTTTCTCACTCAGTCATACTACGATGTGCCTAAATACATCCGACAAAATACGGGATGCTTTGTGCTGTTTTCCGGACTCTACAAACCTGACATAGACGCGATCGCGAGAGACCATTGCAGTGACATCACCGCGCTGAAATTCAAACACTGCTACACCGCGGCGACGTCGGGATCCAGATATGACTTTGTGACGTTTCATCGCGATGCTAGATTGATCCCTGAACTCTATCGAAAAGGCTTTGATGAATTTTACCTTCCTGAGTAGTATAACCCCAACGTGGTCAACAACAAAGTTGTCGACAGCGTTTTCTGTCATGCCGTTCAAAAAGATATCCAATCGTCGTCAGCGTGAGGATGTCCTCAAAAGTGTATCAAGCAGCAACCTAGCTGAGATCGTCTCTTGGTTAAATTGCTGATTGCATCTAAACACGCGGAGAATTTCGGCGTGAAGATCAATAACGAGATGGTGGATATCCTCAATTATCTTTTGGAGAGCAAACAGCTGACATAAGATCAGTATCAGATTATGTACGTGGACTTGATGTAATGTTGCTCTGTCCTTTGTAACAATCTGCTTACATAGACATGACTCTCGACGAAACTACGCTGTTGTTTGATTCACGTTCCGTTCCTTCCACGGTGGGGCACCGCTGCAACTGGAACAACATGCATCGTACGAGATCGCGCTTATCTCAGCCAAAATATGGAATAACTTCTTTAATGTCACCGTGAACAACAATCGATTTTCGTACGTGGCATAATCGCCATCGATTCAGCACAAAACGATCGCGATCTCACCAAGCGGGTACAACATCATCGACATCGCCACGGAAATATCAAGATTGATCACAGCTAACGGAGATACCGTCGGAAACGTCGAAATCGAACCCAATTACTCCAATCTGCGAACCAGAATCACGCTCTCGGGACATTACATCACTCAGTCGACTGGATCCGTCCTCGGTGTTAGCTCTGGTACTATTTTATCAGAAAATGGAAGATCTTTGCGCTACCATCACCGACGTAAACAGCCTCCTGATCAACTGCTCGATCGCTCGGGATTGTTTTCGTCGTTCGGTTCAGACTGCAACGTGATTTATTCTACGGCAATTAACGTCCCACCGGGATCACTCATGCATATTCGTCGTAATCCCTTCATTTATTACCCATCCTGAACACGTAAGCGATGTCAGTCTGGAAATGCCATTGACAATAACCAGAAAAGAATCACCTATTATCCCGCATGTGCGTCGTACGACGTAGTCGGCTTCCAAAAAATGTTCACAGATAAAATAAGCTGTTTTCCTCGGTGCAGGCATCTTTTCCAGTGATTGCCGCCAAAGCAGCTCAGATTACCCTCAAAACAGCTGAAGCGGGGGCCACCGGAGCGACCTCTGCTGATGGAACGGCCGTGGGATAAAAACATAGCCAGTAGAATCATGCCCGTGACTGTGTCACAGCCCACACCAGCAGCAACTCCGTTGTCGACAAGAAAGCTCAGGTACGCCTGAAATGCAGTTTTCGATTTTTTCCAAGCAGGCCAAGCAGGCTCTTCAGAAAATGGAGGCGATCCGCAGCTCACGATCAGAAAGAATTTTCCAGGATCTGGAGAGAAAGATCAGAGGTGTACAGAGGTCAGAGGTATACAACCTTCTCTTACCGCCATCATATCCAGTTATGGATTATAAAGATTGTGGTAAGAATGCTTAGTATTCTCAAAAACAAAAAAAAAAAAAATAGAATGCCTTTTAATAACAGAGTACTTTTAACGGACAATGCCATGGTGCTTTTTGTTGTTATTTTGTAACAATATTATAACATAGCTGTATTATCACAAGAACGTCACCATTTATTCGAGATTCACTCACGATTAGCTTCTATTGAATAATGATACCCCTGTTAATGATTCCAACACCGAGTACGAGCACGTCGAGTACCAGGACACGAACATCACCAATCTAATCATGAGTACGCATCGAAAAATAGAGACGCGTGACGAAGATGTGTACTTGCTTCCACAAAAAGCCTTTCTGGAGGTCCGCGGAAAATACAAACTACGGCTGGCGGAAACTATGTGGAAGGTAAACAAGTCACGCTGAAAATACAGATGATCGTTATTCAAGTCGACGCAATACCAACTGAACAATCACACCGTGAAAGAAATCAATGTCTAATTACCCCACGCTAGCACGATCCTTAATCTTATCATGTACAGCGATGACTGCATACGATCGTGTGCCACCAACATGTCGTGGTTCAGATATATAGCTACTGGAGGCGCACTGAGTACCGAATTCGCCGCTGCCGCGGACATGCTTACGGTGGCTAATGTGGCTAACGATCGAGCGATGAAACGGGCTAATTTTCAGAGAGACGGGCAAATTTTCAGAGAGAACTTTACTCTTGCACGTAATGCCTTCTACAACGTTGGATTCACAGCTCGGCGTGCTATTACCGATGATAGCCACGATATCTGCATGATCCTATCCCTCAGCAGCATCTTCGATGTGTGCAGGGATATCTGAGCGATATTCAGAGGCGTCAAGTGCACGCTGGTATTGGAAAGAGATTCCGCCGCGCAGTACATGCACAAATCTGCAGATAATGGACAATTTACCATGACGTGTTTGTCGCTGTGGATGCCCAAAATCACTCCATCGACTGCACACATGCTCGAACTGGAATCGACGCTGGTCAGATTCACTGAGAAACTTTACTCCGAGCAGCACGGTATTTACATGCAACAGTCTGCTGTGGCTCAGTTTAACACGTCGCGGAGAGTGGCCACGAATCCAGGTAGCGAACTTCCCAGACACGTCTTCGTGGCATTTTAGCATGCGAAGCAACGTACTGACCAAACCGGAAACAAGCACATCTTTAAACATCTCAGTCTGTCTCGCATTAACGTCCGCATTAATTCCAGGCAATATCCAGAGCTAGAACTCGAATGCAACTTCTCTGTTGGCCCCTGAAACTATTCTCACGTGTACATGATGCTGTTGGAAGCCATGCAAAAATACCAGGATTTGGACAATGGCACGCATATCCCAATGGACGACTTCGCCAGCTTGAATCCCATCTTCCATTTCGATGTCTCCAAACATTCCAAGCGACTCAAAGATTCCTACGCTGACATCGAAATCTGGTGGACTATTTACGTCTTTTACGCGCTGGTGACATCAGACCGATTCATGACGCTCATGACGCTCAACGTACTCAATGGAAAAATGATCATCCTTGTATAGAGAATGCCTGAACGCAAATAAAGTCCAAAAGTCGTGAAACTTTCAAAAGTTCTCCACTGAAGGGTGGTTCGTTCCTTTCGTCAAGACCAGGGTGCCCAAGCTATTCACGTCGGCTCTTGCACCGTTGGGACTTGCCGAACGACCATAACCATTACCGGAGCTGCTCAAAGAGCAATGATTGATAGCGGAGTTGACCGACGTCAGAAAAGTGTCATTGTTACCGCCCAAGTTGGCTATGCCAACTATTGTTATGACAACCATGGCTATCGCAAAAGAAAACCAAAAAACTAATAGCATTTTATATAATACCATGTCGTACATCCCAGTAGATTCAACGCTGTCACCACTGCAGAAGAAAAGGATCGCTGTGGCAGCCACGCATAAAAGACCTGTATCGATCAGGCTTAAGACGCCGACGCTCACAGGGTCAGACCGAGTCATGTTGACGCATCGCCAAGCCACCTCGGTCCCCAAACATACTGCTGAACGACGAGGCATCGTTCTGAACCTGTCGGTGTCGCAGCTGTCCAAACAAGGACTATTCGTCGGATCCCTGTTGGCAGGGATCACTGGAACATTATTGCCATGATTGCTGGGCATTGGTCGAGGACTTCAACTTCCTGGAACCACATGCAAAAATGGAGTTTCCCAAAACGGAGTTTCCAGAAGAGGAAAAAAGTTGTAAGCATCATCGACATCGAACAAACATTAGGATCACGCGTTGGAAATTTCAAAGTCGTCTTTTTTTAAGGATCAGCTTCCCAAACACATCACACCCGACGAGAGCTGCGTGATTAACCTGCAAAATTATTATGATGGACATGGTACTCACCTTGTCGCTGTCGTCAACGATCCACGTTACAGCGACGTCGAGTATTTCGATTCGTTTGGTTTACCTCCAAAAGATGAAGTCGTGTGTTACCTCCAGCCAGCACACAAGGGAGCTGTATACAACTCGTTATAGCTTCAGGATGTCAGCGATAGCACGTGTGGATAGTACGGCATTGATTACATCCAACGTAGGCGCGGAGGAAAATCACCCGTCTAGACTATTTTATCAGTGACGGGAAAAAACGTTTCAGACAAACAAAGGTCAAAAACAGTATGCACTATAACATAACACAGCCAACATGAGTTCGTGTTGTCTTAACTGCAAATCAGAACGGAGAGTATTGACCCAGTTGAGGTGGTCACGAAACATCATCGACTCATGGTCAAATCGAGGTGTGCCGTGTGTGGTTCTAAAAATCACATATCGTCACCGGTAAATCGACGCCAACAACATCGCTGTCTCAGGTGGCGGCCGCTTCAAAGACACCTTCGTGTCATTGCTCTGTATAAAAAATGTATCATTGCAGACACTGTGACCTCGATATGAGCTGCCAAAACTATTGCGAGGAGCGAAATCTGTGTGTGGAAGACTGCAAATGCTACGGTGAATGACAAATTCTCGGTGGCGCCATGGAGATCCATGCACTGATCAGAAAGACCCCACGGCGGATGGAGGTTGCCAGGACATATGTATACAGGACCGTTGAATTCCTTAGAGCAGCAACTTGACGAAAATGATCAGCCGCTTCGCGGTCAAGAGCTTAACAACGGCGTATATGCCGTCGTGATGCAACACGATATCTGTTACAGAGATCATTCCAATGACTAAGCGAGGTCGAATCATGCTGAGGGACTTAAAGACACTCAAGCCAAAATATTTCAGATAACGTGTAGATCGAGCTCTTGTGCGTGGCATCATAGGCATCAAACATATGTTGGACATATACTTCGCACCGGGATTCCAGGCAAAATGAACTAGTCAGATGTGGTAGAAGATCTTTCGGCGCCGGCAATAGAATCGTAGGAAAAACATCCTGGCATTGGAAGTTGCTGGCAAAAGAACTGCATAAACCTTCACGTAAGCATTTTCCACGACGCAGATTCACATAGGTCGCGCCAGACGATATATGTCGGCAGATATCGTTGACATGAGAGATTGCAGCGCATACAACGACCATATCAACTATTAGCAAACACGCCTGGGTAGTTCCTCTAAGAAATAAAACAGGAAAGTCTATCGTGGAGGCATTTGATAGCACTGTAGATGCACGAAAACCTCAACGACTATGGGCAGATTGGCTTCAAACAAATAATATTATCTTATACAACACACACAGTCCCATCGAAAGGTTTAACAGAACTATCAAACATCGCATGTGGAAGAGATTCACCAGTGATAACACCAACCAATACTTAGATTTTCTGCCAGAAGTCGTTGACCATACAATCACACACGGCATCCCAACATTAAAATGACGCCCACGGAAGCTTCTTCGGTAGATCAACAACAACAGGTCACAGACGCCTTGTTCTTTAGATCCAAATTTAAATTAGGTGACCAAGTCAGAATCAGCAGACAAATAATCAGGTTCGAAAAGGGATACACACCAAACTGGACCGTAGAGGTCTTCGTCCAGTTACGTACACTCTCAAAGATTGCTCAGGAGAGGCCATCCATGTTTTTTTTTTTTTTTTAAACTAATAGGAATTACAGAAAACCAAACAAGACCTGTTCAGAGTCGAAAAAGTCATCTCTACCCGAGGTAAAATATCTCTCGTCAAATGGTTTGGTTATCCTGAACAATACAACTTGTGGATTTCCACAACATCTTTGACTCCACTGATTCGAAAAACACCGTTTTCTACGACAGCGCTCCGAAATAATCTCATCATACCCCTCACCTATACTCTTCCAGGATGTCGTCTTACATTTCGCTGCATGCTCATGAAGGCCTTTCCTCTCAAATATACGCTTAAACACCTACTCAGATTTTACAAATTTCACACGACCTACCAATTGAATTCGAGTCGTCCTATCCAGCCAATAATAAAACTGATATCGCAGCGAGGATAAAACGCTTCAGCTTATTTTTTATGTAATGTTGATGATTGTACCGCTGCACAGGAAGCTAATGACTTTAACTACGTATCACCAACTCCTCGTTCTGGTACTCGTCTTCTCTTTCCTCAAAGTAGATCATCTCAGGCACATAACTTAGATTCTTATTCGCATACGCTATGATTTCATCCACAACCTTCAACCACTCCTTGGACTACTCTTCTCTTAATTCCGGTATTGGAATACTACTGCGAAACTTTTCACTTGATCCCAATCGATCGACACTCCATGGATAACACGGAAGAGACATCTTCGCTATACTACAAGCACATCTCTAATACAACAGCTTTATCACATCGTGATAAAGGGGTCCAAAACCCACATCTGAAACCACAGCAGACAAATGTGGTCCAGAACCCTCATCACGCATTAGTATAGATCAGTGGGGGGCTCTATCATCCACTCTTTATCACATCGTGATAAAGTGGTCCAGAACCCCCATTTATCTAAACTACTACCATGCATCCATTACCCTCCCCCAGGTCTGTCTTTTGATACAAATTGCACATCTTTTTAGCTCCTCCATTAAATTTCTTATATGCGCCTGTTTTACGGTATTAAAATGGAATGTTTCTCTTTATCAAATCAACCTAAGATTTTGATTGTTTGTTTTAACTTTATACATCTTTCAACTGTCTTGAATAAAGTTTGTAACAATCTATGTCATAGGTTTTTGGGGCTACTCTGCTATATTTGAGAAAAAGATCTACCATCAAAATTATATTTCTTTGCTTCTATTGCCTTGGAAAAGCATGGTGTGTGTTATCTGATACCTTGGATAAGCATCATTTGTGTTATTTGTTATCTTGGATAAGCATCTTTTTTGCTATCTGGTATTTTGGATGACCATTTTATGTGTAAGCTGGTACCTTGGAAAAGCATATTGTGCTTTGGCAATTGTCCGTAAACACTAAATCATACCTAGTATTATATCCTAACAATTAAACATCAGAAATAAAGATTGTGGATGATATTATTTTTATTCCAAAACAAACGTAATTAAACAATTCTAAAACTATTATTCTTTCATATTCAGAACAAAGTATACAGCATTTGAATCGATCAAACTTTGTTTCTGAAAAAGATCTTTTACACATAGATATACCATCTGTAGTTATATACACTTTTGTGGATTACGTCTTCCTCTCGAATCATTTATCTTCCAGCAGAATGCAGTATTTCAGAAAGAGATAGAAGATTTATAGTTGAAGATATCTGTGACACTTTTCAAGAGTACTCAGGTAGGAGATTTGATTGCCAGTGCTTTCAAAACGTTATTGTTACTGAACTGAAATGTATGACTCGAAATTAACCGAAACATATCAGTTACAAAAGTTTGTATATTGTTTAAAAGATGCAGAATACTATGATTTATTTATTTCCGATTTAACAAAAGACCCTAAATCATGAAATTGTTTAAGGACAGACTCGTGCATATTTGTCGAGTTAGGATTTTCGTAAAATGTCAGTTTAAAACATCATGAACTATCTATACATAATCAAAGATGACCTCCTTTAACTGAGAACGTGAACACAATAAGATCAAATGAGTTGTCTCATATAAAGCAGATGAATAAAGCCAATTGTCGCTTATTGACGTCACATCTTCGATGTTGAGTTTTGCACGTGACATGGAGCAAGTCTTCCCAGTTAATTGGACAATGACAATCGTCTTCTTCAGGCCCATCAGACATATTAGAAACGAAGCGGCACGGTTGAGCTTACTATATGTGTTGATATTGTGCATATACCTTTTAGTTTTCACATCTGATATGTATCCTCATAACAACAGGATATCATTTGGTATAGAGTTTTTTTGTGGGTATTGTTTCTGCAGTTTTGGAAAATATCCATTGCCCGATTATTAGCAGTACTCTGATCACCACTAAGTATAATGCAAAAATTGATCTTCTATTCAGTGGAATTAATTCGAAGTGCGCGCATTTCCTGGTAAAATGTAAATTCCTTTTGCTGTTACGAGTCTATGCTCTTAAAATAAATAACATAAAAGAGTGAAAGACATCATACTTTGTAAAGGTAACAAATAATATATTTCCCTAGAATACAAAGTAAAAATGAAAAAAAATAGAACTTACGGTTTTGCGAATTAAATCCCAAAAAATCCAAGAATAGCAGACACAAATCCTAGTAATTTAAGTCCTAAATAAAATTCAGTAGAAGTCCCAACTAAATCCAAAAACTGAAGGTGATGATGTGTAGTAGTAATAGTAAATGAGGTTTCCATCTCAGAGACCCCTACTCCTCCAAAACCCTTCTATGTTGAATTTTCTTCATCAGCCTTTTCTAGCACAAAATAATGACTTTGACATGATAAGGCTTTCTAGCATATTTCTGACAAATATGTTTTGTCAGGGTAGGGGGTCTCTGAGATAGAAAGCTCATTTAATATTACTACTAACATAACCATATTTTATGATAATCTTTTTCATACCTGCTGACTCTCATTGGCAGAATATATGTTAACACACTGTCAATAATACAAAACTCGCGTATTAAATCGTCCATATCATATTTTACGCCTCGCAAATAAGATTGTATCTGATAAGTAAGTTTTTATAAGTGATACTTGCTGTTTTACAAGCATTTTTTGGTCTCAAGTCGAGGCTCAATTTTCTTATGATATTACTCGAAGTATTCTACTGTAATACTTATAACATTGTTTTACACACCAGAGGTTTTAATGACAAAATTTGTAATATTGCACTAGTGCGTAAACATCTTGTTTTGGAATTTCCTGTGAAATATGATTGAAATCGATGATCTGTTTTTTCATTATACAATATTTGCTTACAATTTTTATACAATATTAAAAACTCTAGTAGCAACAATAAAATCAAGAAATTCACGAAACTTATTATTGTTAGGATCAGCTATAAAATCTCTGTACTTGTCATAAACATCAGATGAAGTATCATTATATCGTTTATCTGTCAATACCTCATTTTTCTTTCACCAACTGTAGGAATCAAACGTGTTTTCTACTTCACGTTCATACAGATCTGTTTTATTTACCAAATTACCGTATTCTCTTTCTGTTTCATCAATAAATCCTAGTACCAAGCTTATTTGATCCAACGTAAAATTTTTGAGGACAGGCTGTTGTCTGATAATTGCGTATGCGACTATGAAATCGTTTAGCATTATTTTTCGGAGTCTGTCTCTATCAATTATGAGAAGTCCAATAACAGAAGCTACTTTTGACATTAAATTTTCATATGGTTTTGTGAGTATTTTCTCAACTTCAGTGTAATAATTTCGTATTGACAATTGTCTAGAGCGTTTAAGCGATGGAAGTGGAAAATCATCTTTTTCACTAATGTTGTAGTTAGAATCAATATATTCTTTCAACCTTGCTGATTTGACTTCTGCAAAAAACTTTTCTCGCTCAACATCACTGAAATTATCGATTTTCTAGTTAATACTTTTGATTATCTCTAGAGATTTATTAACAATAATCGGATCGAATTCTGGTTTTTCACGCATCATTGGTAGAATTGCGTTCGAAAACACTTTAACAATTAACGGTGTATCCGCTGTACTAACGATTTTAACTAAGCTTTCCTTGTCGTGGTAGTACATACCAAGATGCTTAAAAGTTTCTCGTTTAGAAAAACTATCGCGTAACGCTTTGTTTCTTTTTAATTTTAATATTTTAGATTCCGATAGTTTTTTGAGACGATCATGATTATCGTGTATTCGTTTTTCCTCCTGCGCTCTTCCACCATAAGCACGTGCTTTTATTAGATCTGATTGAATTATTATATCAATATTTTCCTTGCTGAGCTCGAGCAATATTTTTTTAGAAGGGTTTCAACTTGTTTTTGTTCTTCTAGGCAATCATCAGGATGACAGTTTTGTTTATTATTTCAAAGTTTTCTATTGTTTCTATTAGTTGTGGTCCTCGCATATGCATAGCGCGAACAAAATTAATTTTGCTTTCTGATAATTGGCTTGCTGGATAGTTTATCGAATTAAGTCTAATTATTTTCACACTATTGATTTTATCAATAGCTTGTGATTTAATGCCAGCGTCTGATGCAACAAGAAATATGTTGGGTTTAAAAATCGTATCAAAAAATTCTTTTTGCAACGGTTATGATTGCTGGTTCAGACATTATTTTACAACGTTAGATTAAATTTGATCATCGAGTATGTATATTTGAAATGCTGTCAATCCTGGAAACGGACTTTCATAAATTCGAAAAGAAAAGTACTTGTTAGCAGTATTCGCAGTTGGAATTGTAAAGTATTGTGTTGTTGAAATATACGTGTCTTCTGTACTATACAACGTTGTCCAGGTTGTATCATCGTTTGATTCTTCCAATCGCCAATTATAAATTCGACCAACACTAGAGTTTAATCGACCGCGCAAATGAAACTGCCAAATAGCAATTGCAACGAGACATTTGATTTTGATCCAAAAGTCTTCAACTTCTCCGTTAGTAGTCCATTCTTGTTTATCAGAGAAAGCGTAATGAGGATAATTTTCAGGATAATATGATGATGCACTTACCTCAAACCCAACTCGGTTATCAGTTGCCTTAAAAAGTATTGGAATACACCCAACATTGTTTGTGGTTCGTTTAACAGCACTAGACAGACTATCAACGTACGCCTTATTTGTTAGATCATTTGGGTTAACTGGAACATATGTCGTTGTTATTTTATTATTTCTCATATTTATATTGCCTGACATTGGTCTACCAGATGGTTTCAAATGCGAGGCGAGTGCTCCTCTTAACTGAGCGAAACTAATAACATCGGTATCATCAGCTGGTGGTAAATTTATTGGTAATCCAGTTATTCTTGAGTTATTGCTCATTACAAGGTTACCTGTCATTATATCGCCAGCTTTATTGAGCTTGTTATCATCAACAGATTTTAGGTGCGCATAACTTACAGCTTCTGTATTATCAACATTTGCTGGTGGATATACGGTTTCCAACCCAATAATTTTTTTACTCGACATATTAATATTACCAGTAACCGTTCCACCTGTTTTATCAAGCTTGTTATTATCCACATACTTCAACTGTAAATAACTTACCGCTTGGATTTGATTTAAGTTTGCCGGCGGATACGCGGTTTCCAATTTTTTTTTCCTGACATATCCAAGTTACTGCTTCAAGTTCCTCCTGTCAGTGATAGTTTGTTACTGTCGATCGTTTTTAGTTGTGAATAACTTACCGCTTGAGTAAGATCGACCTTTTGCGGCGGATAATCTACTTCTAAACCAAATACTCGCTGATTGGACATTAATAAAAATACCTGTCATTGTGTCGCCGGTTTTTTCTTTCACTAATGATGACGTATCAGTTATTATTGATTCGTCATCGGAAACAGATCCTGTAAGTGCTGTTCCAAAACTTTGTGTAATAACTCATATTATATAAAATATATAACATAAAATTATATGACAATAATGGCGAAGTCAGCGTCATTAAATTTTGACACCGAACGATTTATCAAACATAAACATAATAACGAACTTCCAGATTGTCCTTATCTTATTGTTGGTCGTACACGCTCTGGTAAAACAAATTTATTATTAAATCTCTTACTCAACGATAACTTTAACTACGATAAGGTATATATTTACACAATTAACCCACAACAGGGTAAATACGAATTATTGAGCAAGTACAATGATAAACTTCGTGATGAGCTTGACGCTGGCGATGATATATTTTTAATAAAACAACCAGAGGAATTAATTGCAGTTGGCGAACTGGATTCGTCCGAGCATGAAATAATTGTATTTGATGATATTCCTCCAAACAATGAGGAGACGAATAAGATTAATTCGTATTTTTCATTATCGCGTAACCAAAAATGTAATTCATTTCATCTCGCGCAAGGCTTTTATAACGTTGACAGATTTATTGGGCGAAATACGGGATGTTTTATACTGTTTCCTGGACTAGATAATGTTGATGTGAGAAATATTGCAAACGAACAATGCGGTGATGTAACAAAAGATAAATTTATTGAACTATATCATCAAGCAACCAAAGGCAAATACAATTTCTTTTTATTTGATAAACTAGCGCGTGATCAGCTAAAATGTTTCGTTGAGGAATTTGTGAGAAATATTGCTAATCCTTTTGCACGACAAACCGAATTTGAGAGATTAATAAATAACCCCCATGAGCTTCAACGAGCAATAACATCAACAATTAATCCGGACGAGTTAAAGAATTTGATAGACGATGTGTCAAATCAAACTAAGAAATTAACTGTGGAACAAAAAAGAGCAACTGAAGCTACCGTAGAAGTAATGTCTCTTCAAGGAAAGACAAAACTTTACAGAAGACAAGCAAGGGTGAAAATAGAAGATTTCGAACTTTTCGAATTTATAAAAAAATATCTGGCAAAAGACAAACTTACCGACTTTTTTTTAAATACCATTCGAAAATGGAGTGATGATGATTATACAAAACTGCAAAGAATTTTAAACGATAAAATTGATGACTTTTTAACAGCTGAAGAAACGCTTAAAGAAGCTAAAGAAGAGGAAGAAATGTTGGCTATGTTAGACATGATGAGAGACGGAGTTATTGCTGATGTTTTAAAAACAAAAGCAAATCAGTACAGAACTAGAAAAGAAGAATATACCAAAGATTGGAATTTTAAAAGACCCTTTAATTAGTATGAGGATAAACGAATAAAAAAATATCCAGAGAAAACCGCTGGAACAGGTATAAAATTTTTTACATCAACTGGTTGACCGACTGATATTATTAATAACATCAAAAGAAGCTGATAATGAAAGTGCGGAAATCGACAACGAAATTACTGATATATTAGATAATCTTAGATCGAGCAGATTACTGACATCAGACGAGTACGAAATTTTACATAGCGATCTTATCTAACAACATTGATATAATGTCAATAACATTATTACTCGACTCCTCACAAACAAGTGACAGCGCAAACTGTTCTCTCTACTATAATCCGTCAATAATACTAGATTCGAATAAACAGTACGAAATCGATTAATTTCTGCTACATTATGGCATTCTATGGCAAATGTAAAATTAAACGTCAATGATGACTTTCCATTTAACTCTGGTGCTTGGGTATCAGTTAGAATACCACAGGGAGCGTATAATGTAACTGATTTCAACTAAACGATAAGAGACCTGACAGCAAAATACACTGCCGCAGACAATTTTGAACTGACTCCAAACTATAATACGCTTCGAGCCAGAATCACATTAAAAATAATTTGATAATCGATTTTTCACCAGCGACTAGTATCGCATCTGTATTAGGTTTTAAAAACCATCATTACGACAGTGTTGCAGAACAAAGTGTATCATATGACGGAGATCTGCCAGTTAACATAACACAAGTGAACACAATATTGATTAATTGCTTTATTGCATTAGGGTCTTATTCAGCTTTAGGAAGTCAAGGTCAAACAGTCTATAGTTTTACACCAGATGTCCCGCCTGCGTCACTAATGCAAATTACTCCTCGACAAATAATATACTATCCGATTACTCCTGAAAATCAAATAACCAGCACAACAATGCAACTAACAGATCAATCAGGACGACAAATAGATCTTAACAATGAAATTGTCACGTATTACTTACACTTACGCAACGCGTAGGCGAGTAACAACGTAGTTGTCGGCGTAAATTTTGTAAACCTAATTTAATAACAAGATGAGACATAAAAAGTTCATAGAAAAATAATTGTAGGTGGAATATTTGGAAATTTATTTACAAAAATAGCTGAAAACATCCCAGGAATTGCGCGTAAAGTAGCACCAATTGCACTTGACGCAGGTAAAGCTATTGCTAGCACTGGCACCGCAGTAGGACAAAAGATCGCTGATAAAATTAAAGGCAGCCCGCCTTCAGCATCGGAAATAAAACGAGCAATATCAGATATTGCACCAACAGTGGAAACGGAACGAGCTATGGTAGCTACAACAAAAAAAGTTATTGTAACCACGTGGTGAAGAGGTAATACGCAAACTTGTAAAGAAAACAAGACAAATGACGCCTGTTGTTTTTAGTTGCTGTAACGTTTTGTGTGCCACACAATTTTGTGTGGATTATAAAATAAACTATTGTCAGTTAAAAATTATCTCGATCTTGCCGAAGAACATGATACCGACGACACAGTGACAGAATTCGAGTATGTCGAGTAAAACTCAAACGAACCAAATAAAGCTGGCGTCAGAACTTTTAACACAAGAGAAGTTGACGTGTTTCTATTGCCGCACAAGGCGGAGTTAGAAGTGCGTGGTCAATTACTAACTGCGATAGGCGGTGATATTGCAGCTGGTGCAGAAATTGCACTTGTCAATAACGGTTGGAGTTTATTTAAAAGCGCACGGTACGAATTGACCAGTCAGACCGTGGAAGATATTTCAATGCACTTGCCTATAACGAGCACAATACTTAACATCTACTCGTTCAGCGATGATTATTCGAGATCAGTGGCCACAAATATGATGTGGTTTAAATATACCGGATTTGGGACAGCTGTGTCAAGAGAATTCCGCACTAGTGAAGGTGATCCTACTGCAGATAACAATAATCTAATCGCTAATCCAGCTGCTGATGTTGCAGCTGCGATAGGCACTTCAATAAGGTTAGCGGTCACAAGAATAAGACGACAGCAATATAACGAGGGATATGCCAGCCGAAAAGCATTTGCCGCAGAACGATGATGCTTCCTTTAAGTACAATATTTGGATTTTTCTGTGAGTAAAACAAAGTTTTTCGCGGAGTAAAACATACACTTATTTTAGATCGAGCTGATCAAAACGATTGTATAATGCACGCTGATGGAGTAGTTGAAGGACAGTTTGCTATTAAAAGATTAGCGCTGTGGATGCCACGAGCTGGTCCATCTGTAGCTAAAACGATGAAACTCGAATCATTATTGACCGCTTACACGAAACAGAACAGAATTTACCAAACAGCAATTCCTAACGCAACTGATTGCACCTGGCGTGTTACAACTACGTCTAGCGAACAATTGCCTCGACATTTGTTCATTGTATTTCAACGACAGGCACGTCGTAATGATCAAGAAATGAACAACTCCGTATTTGATAACCCTGATATAAGACGAATCATTGTTAGAGCAAATTCTAGACAATATCCCGAACGTGCAATCGAATGCAGTTTTGCCGTGGACGCCACCAGAAACATATCTTGGCCGTACATGTACCTTATGAAGGCTATGCAAAAATATCAGGACGCGGACAGTGGATCTCAGATATCAGTAGAGGAATTTCGATCACTGTATTCTATCTTTTATTTTGACATATCAAAACATTCCGAACGAGTTATAGGATCGACTGTTGATATTGAAGTCACTTGGACGCTTGGCGTACTGTCAGGCGAACAGTATAACGTATATGCGCTAGTTGTCAATGATAGATTCTTGACAATTCATGCAACCAAGGGAAGGATGACTGTCCAAAGTCTGAGTATTATGTGACAAGCAAGTATAAAATGAAAACGGAACACACAACCAGAGAAATATACCTAACGCCCGGCCAAATTAAAAATTATCATCAGCGGTTACCAAACGCAATTCTGTCTCTCTAATGATATCCCCAGAGACTGACAAAGTCGCCGCAGTGAAAATAATGTTGACGTAACAGCAAATCAATAAACTCGATCGGGGAAAACCGTTTTCTCAAACTGTCTGTTGCACAAATAACAGCGATGTCAAAACACGGCGGAATTTTTGGACCAGAATTTTCTGTAATAGCTAGCCCAAAACCAAAAATTTTGCCTGTACTAGGAACACTTGGACTAGCGGCAGCGTCAGGGGCAGTATCTGGAGCAACTAAAAAAGCGATATCTGGAGACGGTATCAAACAAATTTATCGTGACAAAGTTACAACGTGACAAATACCAACCAACTGAATCGGAAAGTCAGGTAATGACAGTTATTTACTTACCGATTTCCCAAGCGGGGTCACGTAGTTTTATGTAACAATAAATAATAAAATGCCAGCCAAAGCGACAAAATCGAGCGCCAAGAAAAACAAAACGAGGAGGAATTATTCCTTTTGCTCCACTTTTAGCGAGGGTAGCAGGCAGTCTAATTCCAAATTTGCTAGGGATATGACGTGGAATGACTCTACCAGGCACCAGACGCCGCTGAGTAATTTTGATATAATTGAAAAATCGAATGACATTGTCGGATTTCGCGGAGTGTATTCTAAAGTCAAATTAGATAATGTACCAGCAGGCGGTTCGTGTATCATAAACATACAAAACTTCAATGATGGATCTGGCACTCCCTGGGTTGCTGTTTACGATAATAATTATTTTGATTCGTTCGGACTTCCTCCGAATGATAATATAAAAAAATATATATTTTTAAAAAATTTTAAAAAATTAATTACTCGTCTAATCAACTACAGGTGGTTGGAACATCCGCTTGTGGTTATTATTGCATTATGTTTTTCTGACAGATGTCCCAGAGTGACATTTTACAATTTGACAAGCAACCTTCTCACGCAAACGATGAGATTGCAGTTAATTTTATCTAAACTGTCAATCATGCAATCGAAGTGAGGTAATTGGCAGAGGTATTGACATCCACAAATTTATTGGAAAATTACCGAAACCAAAAGGATGATGGACATTGCCTGGCCACAAATATACCGGGCCCTATAATCAACTAGACAAACAGTTAGACGAAAATGATAATCCATTACCAGGACAAGAGCCTTATAATCAAGTTGATGCAATAGCAATGCGTCATGATATCTTTTATAGTGATATAGAGCGTACTGATAACGTTCGTGTTGAGAACTCAAAATCAGACTATGATAAGGTAATGTTAGATGAACTACGCAATATGAAACTTGTAAATATGAGAGAACGATTTTATAGAAGGTTAGCTCAAGGAATGATAGGAACAAAATATAAGTTAGGTCTTGGAAAAGAATTATACGATGATCTTGCATCAGAGCTACATAAACCTAAAACAAAAGTTTCCACGACGTAAGGTTGTCGCGAATGCCGTTGATGCTATCTCGGCAATAGATTTAGTAGATATCTCAAATCTTGCTAAGTTCAACGATAGCAAAAAATACTTGTTTAACGTTATTGACATTTTTAGTAAATACGCGTTTAGTGTACCCGTTTCGGATAAATCAGGAACATTGATGACTGATGCGTTTAAACAGATAATAACAAGTACAGAAAGAAAACCAAATAAAATTTGGACCGATCACGGAGCGGAGTTTCTTAATAAAAAATTTGAGCAATTTTTGGAACAAAATAATAAAAAAATAAATTACAGGAAATGAGGGAAAGGCGTCGTCGTCGAAAGACTTAATCGCACACTAAACGAGCTGATACATAAACATTTGACACCTAAAAACACAAACAGGTATATTGATGATCTTTCATAAATTGTTGATAGATATAATAACACAAAACATCGAACCCTTTCTGCCAAGGAAAGGAAAATGTAACCAAATGACGCAATTAAAATTCTAATATTGGCAAATAAAAACATGTACCGCAGATATAAATTTAAGTTAGGTGATAGAGTTCGAATTTCGTTAACAAAAGAAGTATTTGAGAAAGGATTTACCCCAAATTAGTATTTATAGTTGATAAAGTTTTAATGACAATACCTGTAACATACGCTTTAAAGGATCTAGCAGATGAGCCTGTAATTGGTAGTTTTTACGAACAAGAACTACAAAAAATTGAACAAGATGTTTTCGTTATCGAACGAGTAATTAAAAAGCGTGGCAATAAAAGCCTTGTCAAGTGGCGCGGTTATAGCGATAAATTTAATAGTTGGGTACCAACCAAACAAATTATGAAATAATGTTTATGTAGATTTCCTCGTACTTACATTTGACAGATTTACATTTTATAGGCTCACATAACTATATCAAATATCGTCTGCGATCGTCAGAAATCGTCATTAGGTTAAATATCTTGACAAATATAAAATCGAATTTTATATTTTTCTGTCGGTCTGGAATTCTAATGTTTAAAAAGGGTTTTAGCAGTCGCCGAAACGACTGATTTTCATTTACTGTAAAATTAAATTTCAAAATTTTTTTTGTGATATGATATTTTACATTATATCGACCAGTTGTCGGTCTGCTGTAATTTTTTTTATCAACTACACCTAAAATCTCGTTTTGTTTGTCATCCTCTCTGTAATCAACCGAGTCGTGTTTATCTACGACTGTAGCATCTCCTGCTGTAAAATTATCGTCCGCGACTATATCGCTGGCGTAGATATCAGCAAGCCGTTTGATCAAGTCCATATTATAATATATTTTTATCTAATTTATAATAATAAGATGACTAACGAGATAAAATATCATCAGAAAGTTAATATATTAAATTATGGAGAATTAGCTGAAGCAGTGCGAAAATATTTGTCGGGGTATAGTTATTATTCTGTTGACGTTATTATTAAGCAAGGTGATTTTGATAAGATTCTGCTAACAGCGGCAGAAAACAGAAACTTAATGAGAGCGCAGGAATGACACTGCAATTTGATAAAGATGATGTTATTGCGTTTGCTCACAATTGCTTAACCAAAACCGAGCTAGAAAATATAATTAATCATTATATCTAAAGATAATTCTGTCAAAGGTTGATTGTGATGTTGCCGTATTTGTTATTCCATCTGCAACAAATTTTATTGCTCTAGGATTAATATCAAAATATCTTGCCCAGAATTAATAGATTTAATATTGATTTCCTCGTTTGTTTCAAGATTAAATGAAACAATAGGTTTTACCGGACATCTGAAATTAGACCCATCACCTCCTCGTCCTTTTTTCACATTTTCCTGCTGGGTAATTAATTCTAGATTTTCCAACCGATTATCTGTCTTTATATCATTGATGTCATTAATCACTAACCATCGGGTATAGGTCCGTTAAAAGTTTCGTAAACAAATCTGTGGCTATAATAACCAACTTGATCTGTTAGTGTTCCTCAGACGCTTATTCACAGATAGCCGTCCTTCTATATTTTTCCTAATAATTTTTTCATTTGGATATTTCGAATAATTCCATTATCATTTGCCTCGTAAAAATCAAATACAGGATGAGGTTGAAATTCACTTTGCAAAAAACAAGTTTTCAATGTTTCATCAGTAACAGCGCCGTTGACATGATATACTCGCTGTCCAGCTGGTATGTCTCCGCAAAACAAAGCGTAAATAAAATCTTTCCTTAGCATTTCGAATCTCTCAGCATTATAAACTTTAACGCTAATCTTATAGCCAGCTGGTGTTGATTTACCAAACGGTTGTCCGTATTTAACGAGTATCATCAAAGTTACATGCACTTCAAAAAGATATAAATGTAGATTTCATTAACGAGATTGCTGAACCATATTTAACAGCTAAATCACGAACAATATTAGCTGGAACAAATATTTCCTCAATCGCTGATGAAATACATCAAGAAATAAATAAAAAATTGGAGGAATTTACTCTATCTGGATCAGGTTGGAAATTTGAAATGATAAAAAAAGTTTTATTTCACACAATGAAATATAACGCACTTCGCGGTAGTTCTTACGTTGATCTCCCTCAAAAAATTAAAAACAAAAAATGTTGCATAAATATCAAAAACCATGATAACAAATGTTATCGTTGGGCAATTTTGTCTGCTAGACATCCTCAAAGTTGTAACTCTGATCGCGTTTAAAATATTTGCCGTACAAAGACGAGCTAAATTTTAATGGGATAACCTTTCCATTGGCAGAGAATCAGATACCAAAGTTTGAAATACAAAACGATATTTCAATAGATATTTTCGGACTAGATGAAAAAGTAAATGTTTACCCGAGATATATTTCAGCATTTGCTACACAAAATACAATAAATTTATTATTTTATAGAGGACATTACAGCTGGGTAAAAAACTTTAACGGCCTAGTTGGCAGACAATATAATAAAAATAAAAATAAGAAAAATTTTTGCTACCATTGTTTACAAGGTTTTTCTAAAGATGAAAAACTGCAAGAGCATCTTAAATACTGTGTTAATGTTCAAAGAATAACAATGCCAGGAGAAAAAGAAAAAGTATTAAAATTTAAACATTATAATCATAAATTAAATATTCCGTTTGTTATTTATGCTGATTTCGAGTTTCTACTTGTTCCTGCGGCAGGTGCAGAAAATGATTCAAATAAATCAAGCACCAGAAAAATGCAACATGTTCCCTGTGGAGCAACTTATAAAGTAGTTTGTTGCACTAACGATTAATTTTCAAGTCCAATAAAATTGTACAGATGTAAAAGTCCTGCCGTGTGGTTACTAAAAAACTTAATAGACGATGTTAACAAAATTTTCAACAGATTATCCAGAACAGCTTCAATAAAAATAACATCCAAACAACAACTTGATTTTGATGAGACAGTTAATTGTCATATCTGCGAGAAATCTCTAGGTAACGATAAAGTGCGCGATCACTCTCATCTAACCAGCCAATATCGCGGAGCAACACATAACAATTGTAACTTGAAATTTCATGCGCCATATTTTATTCCTGTCGTTTTACATAATTTTCGTGGTTATGATAGTCATATCATTCTCGAAGCATTTGGCGATGAGGAAATTAAATCTAAACTAAAATTAAATAATATAATAAAATGTATTCCAAACAATTTTGAAAAGTATATGTCAGTTACGCTGGGCAAACTACGTTTCATCGACAGTCTGCAATTTATGGCAGCACCATTAGATGAACTTGTAAAAGGTTGTGGCA
Organism: Megalonaias nervosa; assembly: GCA_016617855.1. Classification (NCBI taxonomy): domain Eukaryota; kingdom Metazoa; phylum Mollusca; class Bivalvia; order Unionida; family Unionidae; genus Megalonaias; species Megalonaias nervosa. The sequence continues at coordinate 9,703 of JAECUM010028502.1, read as the reverse complement.
GTTTCAGTAATTTAAAAAGTTGCTTTGGTGGAAACTACGTCTCTCTGACAAAAAAGGTGTCTTTCCATATGAGTATCTCGATAACTTGGTGGGTGCTCTTTTTGCACTCAACCCGCGGTTGATTATGGGGTGAGAATGTGCAGAAATCTGTTGAACGTGGAGAACGACCCCGTATTATATTTTTGAATCATTACAATAGTAGTAATAGTAAATGAGCTTTCTATCTTAGAGACCCCCTAGCCCGAAGAAAACATATTTTGTCATAAATATGCTAGAAAGCCTAATCATAAGAAAGTCATTATTTTGAGCTAGAAAAAGCTGGTGACAAAATGTCAACATAAAGGCGTTTTGGATGGGTGGGTGGGGGTCTCTGAGATAGAAACCTCATTTACTATTACTACTTCTGTCTGTTATGGCTCCTAGGATGTTGATGTGCCAACAGTCTTTTTGTTGAATCACAGTAATATAATTCCAGGTTTGAATTGACTATACATTCCTGTGAGTGTCTTTATCCAATAATTTTATCAGAGCACATTTTGTGTTTCAGAGAAAATAATCACTTAAATTCAATAATTTGAAGTAAGTAGATTCCAGCCCAAAACTACCGATCACAACATATAACACAATTTCAAAGTGCTAGATCTTAAAGCAACTGATAAAATCCTCTCAGTCAGTTACAATATATATAGTTCTCTACTTGACCTTGGGTCACAAGTAGCATTGTCTGAAAAAAAAATCATTACCTAATGGAACATAACCTTCAAGAATGATCCTCATGTTTACAAAACAATAACCTGGATTTTGTATAAATCACTTAGGAAATTCCAAAACCTAGACCCAAATAAACATATTTACTTCTTCTATTAATAATAATGCTTATTTTAAACCCATACACATAGAGAATAATTTAGCTATGTATTAGTTGTTTACAATGAATAAAATTTTAAAAAGTCAAATTGGGTCAAGCAGAAATGAACTCAGTTTTGGACAAGGTCAAGTCCAACATAGAATGATACATTACAATAGCATGTAATGAAATAAAATAAAATAAAATTAACTAACAAACAAAGCAAATAAAATATACATAACATTATGAACCTGAATGTATTCTCTGTCTCTGCTTCACCACACAATGAACAAATCCTATATTTGTAAAGAATTTTAAGGAATATCAGAGTTAACATACGAAACTGTCTTTTATGCAGATATATCAATAGTGGCGTATGTATGTATGCAATTATGTATGTATGTATGCGTGTATGTAATGATGTATGTATGTATGTGTGTGTGTATGTATGTATGTATGTATGTATGTATGTATGTATGTATGTATGTATGTGTGTGCATGCATTGATTTGTATATTTAATTTATATTGTGTGATTGACTGTTGTCCTTAATTGAGGGTATGAGCTTGGGTCTACATGACTAATGTCTCTTTCTTCATAAACAACATAATACGGAGCTATATTTTGTCTATGGTTGTAAATTATATTTTAAGATAATTATCACTTGTAGGTAAATTTGTTTACTTGGATTTGTGTTCAGAACATTTGTTTTCCCTCACGGGAATTCCTGATGTACCAAATAACTGCCATATTCTTTATTAAATCCAAGTAAATGGCCTGATCTTGTTTATAGATCAGAATATTCTAGAAATGAACTTGTGTTCCTCATCCTGGTCCTCTTATTGTATGTTATGTTTTTACGTTAAGGTTGTTACTTTAGAATGACTCATTCCTATATGAGCATTTATCAAGTGGAATCAATCTTTTAGGCTTGTTCGGATAATATTTGATAGAATTTATTTTTTAAATTATTCATTTGAATATCACAGTGCTCATCTAGTCTTTCAGACTAAATCACTATTTCGGGATTTTGGTGAATTCATTTAGAGATATGTTGGACTATGTCCATATGATACATAAAGACTGCTAGTACATCAATACTATTCCAGGCTATTGGTACATTAACCCTTTTAAGCATCCTGGAGCTCGAACATGTTACGCTTTTCCTGGACATACTTGGAACAATTTAACTGTAAAGAAAACAAGTCTAGGATTTGTTTCGGTTATTTCGCTCTGAGTTTTAGAGGGATTTGCGGAAATATGGGTGGCTATGGGGGTGACCGTGGGCCAGCTCAGCCTCCTCCTCAAAACAGCTACTGTATTAAATGTCGACCCCCCCCCCTCCGATCCGTCCTGTATTTAATAAGTTCTCTTCAATAAATATAATAATTCTGTTTCAGAGGAATGTAACAGACCCTAGAACGTTTTCACATATTGAATTTCATTCCTAAAATTATATTAATGTGTGAGAAAAATCAGCAAATCGGTACGATATCGTTCCTTTTATTGAATATGGAATAAAACAATACCTATTCAGATTATATAGATATATATCCATCAGAAGTATTTTGTCCATGCTATACTGAGTGTCAGGAAAACTATTTTTCAAATCGGTTTAAGGTGAACTTAAATGGGTTTAAATGTATTTCCCCATTTTGATATTTAAATGCAAAGTACTATATAGTGACCATGGAACTTTTGATGGAAAATGCAAGAATAAAGATGTAAAACTTTTGAGGGGTTGAAAATGAAGTATTAATTGTAATAGATTAATGCTGGCTTTTAGTGACCATAGAAACTTTAATAAATCAGCAGAGAAAAGATATTATTTTACCCTGTGAACCTGTAGTGTAGAAAAATAATGTATTTTGTTAGACAGATACTTGCATAAAAATACCCCGCAGTTAGCTTTTTCTTTTTATTTTAATTATTTGGCTGTTATATTTGCAAACGAATGTATTCACCTTCCATTTTTGTTAGTAGCTATTATACTGAGCAAAGTGTTTAATTATTTCTTTGCAGATCTTAAGAATCTTCAGACATCTCAGACCTGCACTGGCGCAAATGAAGGTTGGCAAAAGAGCATGATAGGAAGAATTCCACAAGTATATCTGGTTGCTGTGATAATGCAAGAGTTCTATTACTGTGCTTGAGATCTCAAAATTGCCTATTTTAATTCAGCTACGCCTGTTTTGTTGATCAACACTACTTTCCTCTTTCGCATAACTTGTTTTATGTTTCAAGTATGGAGAAATAATAATAATAATAATAATAATAATAATAATAATAATAATAATAATGATAATAATAATAATCATCATCATCATCATCAGTTCGATCTGGCCTCTGACAGGTTGTCGGTTCTGACATGTTTGGAAAAATACTGTTGGCGACAACCCGTCAATTCCCCCACAACCTTTGATTTATGAACGTCCATAAACTTACTCCTGGCAATTTGCAAATTACTTTTTTTGCTCTTTTTTGTTTGGTTGCAATAGATTAGATTGTTCTAAAACGATTCATGTTAAGATAACAATAACAAAGTTGCTAATAAATAGGCGTGTGAGTTAGTATTATGGTTTGATATCGATTATAGTTTAACTGGTTATTTACGTTTGCTAGGAACAGCCTTACATACCAACTCATATCCTAATCAAATCCTATACCTGATTTATAAAAATGCGTTTGGAAGCAAGTTTTGTTTAAGCAGATACCAGAAGTCTATCAAAAAGAGAAGTGTGTAAATTTGAAACCGGATTCATTTGAATCGTCTGTTTTCGCGGTTTGCGATGAGAATAGGATTAGAGCCACATACGTAGAGCAATTACGGAGGGAAATTGATGCTCAGCTGTTTAGACATAGGAACCAACATATCTGGAATTATCTGTACTTTACAGTCATCACTCCACTAATTAATTCTTGGTGCTCTAGAATCATAACTACACTAATTAATTAATTATCAGTACTCTAGAATCATCACTACACTAATTAATTCTCGGTACTTTAGAGTCACCACTACACTAATTCTCGGTACTTTAAAGTCATGAGTACATTAATTAACTGCTTCATATTTTTACATATTCGATTAAATCCAGTGCAATACGTTAAGTTCAGATGCAACAAGACTATCTAATTTCTGTTAGATAACAGCATGTACACATCATATAGATACATTTCATGCAGTGACTGCAATGTTTATTGTAAGTCACCTCACTGGGACGGCCGAAACAAACATGTTTGCTTTGTCACCCGGCGCAAATTGCAGGCGACCGAACTCCATGAATATTTAAATTTATTTACTGTCTTGATTTAAAGGTGTTGCCATTTAGATGAAATTAACATTCTTCACTAGTTAAAAAACTTCAAGGAAATATTATATATATATATATATATATATATATATATATATATATATATATATATATATATATATATATATATATATATATATATATAAAATTCCAATTTTTATGAATTGAGTTTCCTACAATTTGATTGGATGTAAACGGTCACGTGATACTGATCTGGAACTTTTACACATCGATAAATTCTGCGAACTACATTTGGCTGCCTGTTTCCATGTCATCTGATGTGATGTTTTATCTATATCAACCCATTACACCCTAATAATAAGAACAAAAAAACCACCCACCCACTCCTGTGATTTCCAATCAATAGATACCAACCACAGATAGAAATGGACCATTATAAGTTAAAACAATGTAACTGCACAGACCTTCCTGCACTCCACCACTCATCCCTTTTGCCGACGAAGGCATGTGGTACGCTTTACAAGACAATCTTCGGAAATTATTGCATTTCACCTCGATAACATGCTACAGCAGCGGTTATTAAAGGTCAGGGTCATATGTCAAACAAGGGATCTCACCGAAAATGGACACGATTTTGCTTTGGAAAGATCCAAATGCGTAGAAAGTAAAAACAACCTTGCTATAACAACACGTGCTATATGTAAGCGTAATTTTAGAGAAAAAAAAGGAATAGCCTGGTTTAACTGTAACAACCATTTTTTATATTTTAAAATAATGATCATTACAAGATATCACTGGCATGACCCTCTATGGCATTCTACCCCATATTACTGTATAAAGTATAGACGAATCTTGGCTAGCGAAGATCGGGCTATCTACAATGTATTCTATCGCAGTTAAGAGGATAATGAAAAAAAACTTCGATCTACATAAAAGTGAATGTTTTTTGATGACATATACTGATCTGATGTTAGAAATGAAGTAAATTGGAATTATAAGGATTAAATGATCATGGTTAGGTATTTATCGATGTGTAAGTTTTACCTAATCACTCTTAAAGTTAACATAAAGTCCTTCGGACTTTATTAACTTTTTGAGTGATTAGGTAAAATTTGCACATCGATAAATACCCAACCATAATCATTTAATCCTACAATATATATGAGAATGCATACGCTACGGCGAACATACAATAAGTATTGCCGTTCTAGCGATATCACCGCTGAAACCACATTATTTTGCCATTAAATTTGTACTTACATATGATATATGTTGGGTACATTGATTCATGCGTTTCTCTCTCTCTCTCTCTCTCTCTCTCTCTCTCTCTCTCTCTCTGTTTGCATGAGGAAGAACAGTTCTTGCTGTAAGTGTTTTCTTATATTTCTTGCTTAAATTCACACAGTGTCTATAAATTCCATAAAGGGAGGATTTCCACAGATATTCATGCTCCCTACTGAGGCGGATAATTAGGCAGAAATCACACGATTAGTGAAGCTGTCACATGAACTAGCTCCTTTTATGTATGTGCAACACCACTTAATCTCTATTGAAAACAAATGACACACAACAATGACAATATTCAGGTGAAACCTTGTCTTCTGAGACGTACCTATCCTTCGGTTGGTGCCAAGGTAATGACTTGTCTGTTGTTTTTTTTTTTGTGTGTTGCTGTTGTTTTTGTTTTTACCCACAATTCTGTTCGACTAGAGAACAGTCTAATGTCTTCCAACTTCTCTATGATCCGCCTATAAGACGTTCAAACATGTATTAATGGAGAAATGGACTTGCTTCTTGGGCTCGACACAGTCTGCTGTTATTCTGCTAAATTGCAGGAAAAGGATTGATTTGGTGTTTCTAGGGCTAGGTTAAGAATTTCATATCGACGGGAAATTCTTAGTCTAGCCCATGAAACACCGTAGGCTAGTCATTTAGGAGTCAGTAAGTCTTAACAATCATTTTTTATTGGCGGAAACTTAAAAGTGATGTTTCTTACTTTAGATCTTCCCACACTGTGAAATGGTAGGGAACCCCAATCAGAAGATACCTAAGGCTGATGGGCAACCTATTCCTGCATTTGGCGAGCAGTTTAGCAGAATAATTATAGACTATGTCGAGCACTTTGGTTAAACTTGTTTACTTGGATTTGAGTCCACGATTAAGTACAGATTCGGACTTTAGAGTTTTCTAGAAACTATTTTTTTTTTTACAGTGTGATGGACATTTCCATTAAGATGAGAGAGTAGTGGGGATTTATGTATAATTGTTGACAACTTAAACTATTCTGGAAAAGAGCTTCCTACCCTCATCTTGGTCCTCATTGTGTGTATTTGGTTTTTATATTAAGGTTGATTATATTAAAATTACTCATCCCTACTTTAACTTCCTAAGTGGAATCAGTCTTTTAATTGTATTTAGTTTTTAATTTGGGAGGATTTATTTATTACATTATTCACTGGAATAGCAAAGTGTTCAATATTTTCGGACTAAATCACTATTTTGGGATTATTGTGAAATCATTTAGAGACATTTTGGATGATATCATTGTATTGCATTACATATTGGTGGCACATTAGCACGTTCGAGACTACTGGAACATTGGCACATTCAATACTGAATTCATACGGAATAGCACTGGAATTAATTAGGAAAACTATACTTTTGGACTTGTGATAGAACATTTAGGACTATTTAGAATTTAATTCAAAATGCTGTAAGTTCTTTTTAAATGTTCACTTCTAATCCTAGAGAAATAATTATTTGTTGAATTTTACATAACATGTTGGTTTTCGCTCTTTCTATTACGTAGTTTAAGACCATAGGATCGTAACATTATGCAAACGGACATTACCGACTAAATATATATATTAAACAATAAAAATATTGGGTTTTTTTAGGAGATATAAAAAAACATTTCACTCTTGCTTTCGCCATTCGTGACAATTGATATTATATATCCAAAGCTTCAAAACACAAGAATGATCGTCCTCTTATGCTTCTTCATGGTGAACACAATTTTTGTTACCTCTTAATAATGGTCATGATTAGAAACAAAAATGTTTTAAGAATCGTTTAGTTAAAACTTAATCGGACTTCCATGTGTTGTAGTTTCTAGAAAGGCAGATTTGAAAATATTTGTTTTCAAAATGAAAACAGCCACCATTAATCGGATTTAATAGTCTGGCTACTATTACTACTACTACTACTACTACTAATAATAATAATAATAATATATTCATGATGGCATTGTTCATTTATATGTTCAGCCAAAGAACTCGAACAAAAGTGTCACGTTGTGGGGAAAATTTGCTTATGCTTCATGCTTCATGTATGCACATATTTTCTTATAGTTAATTCGTAGTTAAGAACAACTGGACTAATGTCAATACATATTATGAACGATTACGACTATAGACCCGATTCTGGACACAGAAATTGCCTGTCTGTTGTTTAACTATTATGCACCAAACCCATTCATGGTTAAATTGAAATGGAATTGACCTATCGCCACTTGTCAATCACGATGGATCAATTAACCAATCAGCGAGCCTAAATTAGACACACCTCCAGGCATTGCTTAAGTCCGCCATTTTCCTCCGACAAGCTGCTTGTAGCAACAATGAATTGATTATGATAAGTATTTACAAATTTTGCAATGATTTATTGATTTCTCGATCGATAACGGTGAAAAGAAGTCATGTAATTCTGAGAGTCAATATCCAGATCGTCTAAATGGAGGAATTAGATGTATTCCTTTCCCGAAACATAGGCTTCGATGTATAACTACTTGTCGCGTGTACGATCAGCTGAATAAAGACACAATTGATGACAATTACAACGTGTTTGTTTGCATAATAGTATGTCCCGTTGATAGCTTGAAAAAAAAATTGATATTGAAAAAATATATATATGTAAAAATTAACGTTTCAAGAATATAGGTGGAGAACCCTCTAACTTTCCGGCTTGGATATATATTATTTATTCTTGTATAGGAAGCACTGAACTCAAGGCTGCATTATTTTAAAGTTTGAAAATTTACACTTTAATGTTGGCTTGTCCCAAAATTGATGATTTATCATCTTGATCTTTCAGACACTAGAGTGACGCTTTACTTTCTCACTGGGTTGAAGGAGGGATGGGGATACAAATATGTAATTAGTAATAACGAAATACAAAATAAAGGTTTCAAATAATTATCTTCCGATATATTAAACATGCATTTACATGTTTACATCAACAGATATCATTGATCAAAATTCCATCTGACGAACATAGCAGACCTTAAAATTATTATGTACGACAGTATACTTCTAAACAGTAATTTACGATTTTGTTATTAATTTTTAATTCATATACTTCCAAGTCAGATAAAATTAACAAGGATAACATTATATGCCAAATACATCAGCATCTTTTGGAGCAAGTTTCCTTTCATATGAATAAGTTCTTTAACAGCTTTACAATTGATTGTTATTATTTACTGAAATAAAACAGGTTAATAATGTACGAACTTGAACTACATATATAAATATTGTCTACTGCAGTATAATTAATGCAACTTTGTAATTTTATATTTTTAAGAATAATACAAATCACATTAAATAAACATATCACTTAAACTGAAACATTTCTTTGCCAAATGCTGCATGTTTGTCGGAGGTTAAGTCACGTGATTTGGTAGGCGGAGCGATCTATCGTCTGGCGTAAGGTCAATTATACGACCTTTGTTTGCTTTGCATTCAGTCAGTGATGTCACCACCGGCTTGGAAGCAATTCCTGGATTTGGTAAATGGAAAACCGAGAGCCACAGCTAAGTGCTAAGTTACTCCAGGGCAGTTTTCAACGAGACGAGACCGTATCCAAACGAAATCGAAAGATTCAAATTTAGGGCGGAGGTCTTTTGTGACGTAAGCGGTTGGGTGGCGGCTCAGTGCCGGAAGGAACACGTGGAAGAGAGTACCGGAAGTGTCGGAAGAACGGATCCGGAAGTGCCAGGAGAGCACGTAGTCAAGGGTACTGGAAGTACCGAAGAGAAACTAGAGGCGGGCAGATGAGTAACAGAATGAACACCGAAGGGAATCACTCTCATTTAAGACTTTATTTTCATATGATGATAGTAACTGGCAACTGAGAATAGGTCATTGTTTGTATTTGTTCGAAATAAAATGCGAATGAGAAATTTGTCGATGAAATAGTTGAATACGTGTGATACATTTTACTAAATTGTTATAACTTTCATCTTGAATTTTCTATACACCTAGACCGTCGGCATTGCTGAGTGGGGGTCGGAGCGATTTAAATTTTTATTGTCCACCTCTCCGATGTTAGAAATAGTACCGTAGGAGACACGTGACAAAAGTGGGGCCACGTGACAAAAAGATTTCGTTGCAAGAATTAGACCAGCAACAATCAGGCCATTTTCCTCTAAAGTATTGTGAAACCCCAACAATTAAATAAAGAGATATTACTGATTGACAATATCTCTATGAAATAAATTTGCTTTAATAAATTTCAGTATGGACGATCTTAGAGAGGCTATCCAGTTATAGTCCACACGGTCTGTCTTGCATGCACCAAATTATAAG
>JAECUM010028501.1:0-71219 GCA_016617855.1 Megalonaias nervosa | reverse complement strand
AATTCCGAAATTGATTTATGCATCTAATTAGCCTAGTACTTGAAGCGCATAGTACATTATATATACCAGTCATTATAAAATACATATAATGTTTTAAAAAAACTTCCTTGCCCTAATTTTAAAAACAGTGCAATAGGAAACACGCATTTTTGTTGGGCTTTTTTGCCTTATGTTCAGTGGGATGGCTATGAACAGTCAATAGAAAAAGTACAATTTATTATGCTTAATAAAATGTTCATTTTCAAAGTCAGCATACACAAAGCACTTATTTGTTTTGCAGTAAATCTATATACAGTATATAAAATTGTGCTTTTTTGTAACATTTAATTGCCATATCTCCATTTAGAAAGTGCCTTTTAACTAACATGATCTTTGATCTTTGGAGCTCTTTAGTGTATAGAAAACAAAATTGTTGTTAAGTGGATCAGTTATTAATTATTGTATGTACTTCAATAATGCCAGTGAGGACAACATGCCGTTTAGTCAGACTTAGATGTAATGGGGACAATGTGGTATGAGCCAAACATTTTCTTCTGTGTAAGACCAAGATGTTCTGGAATGGAGTGCTAATGAATTGGGGACAATTTTGAATAAATTTCTCAAACTTTATCTAAAATTAAGGGATAACAGTCATCTGTCTGAGGATTTAATTGTGCCAGTGGTGGATTTTCTTTCTTACTGATGATTCTTCCATGGAAATTTGCAACAGTTAAAGCAACCATTAATATCCTTAAATCCTATATCACAAGACAGTTATCCCCAATGTTCCCTCTAAGGTGCGCGGCCGCACAGCTCATTAGAAAATGCCATGCAGCAGTTTCAAAATTCCGTGCACAAGTTTTGGTAGCAAATACACATGAGCTGAAGTTTTAAATTATTAACCTACTTACTTATCTTTGCGTCAACAGAAGGTCAAGATCTGTGACTGTGTGCGGCAGCAGCTGAGCATACCCAGCAGACAGTTTGTTTCTGAAAATGTTTTGCTCACATGGAAATGAGGCTGCTCAAACAACTGCCAGTTCCGCGCACACAGGAAAAATATTAGAGGGAACGTTGGTTATCCCCATTCTCATACACTTAAAAAATTTGTACAGAATAGTGTACTTTTAGGCTGAGCATTGCATCATAAAATGGTGATACTGAGTGTTACAATTTGTGCCAGTATATAGTGGATATTACTGCCACAAATTTAAACTTCATACCAACAAGAAAGTGCAATTGCAGTTGTTTTGGATGTTAGATTTGACTTTGTCTATGAGTTAATACTCTTGGCAAAAGGAAAATTGCATCATTTTTTACAGACCGTAAGCAGTATAATTGAGCATGAGAGAGTTTCTAAAATTTGAGGAAATTCTTAAATTATGCTAAAAAATTAAGCAGACATCAAATGCAAGGACTTTATTTCATTTATAGAATCTGATGCAAATTCTAAATATTTTGGAAGAAACTGGAAAATATTATTTACCATCTTTCTTTCGTATTATTAGAATACAAGACATAGAAACACTGTCATTAGTACAGCCATCATCAGTGTTTTAGTTTGTATGACAGGGCAAGACTACATGTTTGCATTGGGCTAGAATATTTATTTGAATTATGTGGTGGTGATCTGGTTTGGCTGGTATGTATACCACTCAGCATGGAATGTTGCAGGCAGTTTGGTAGGTATGTATACTGCTCAAAATGGTAAATTGCAATCAGTTTGACTGGTATGTACACCACACAACATGGTAGATCGCAAGCAGTTTGGCTGGTATGTACACCACACAACATGGTAGATTGCAAGCAGTTTGGCTGGTATGTGCACCACTTAGTATGGTAGATTGCAAGCAGTTTGTCTGGTATGTACACCACACAACATGGTAGATTGCAAGCAGTTTGGCTGGTATGTACACCACTCAACATGGTAAATTGCAAGCAATTTGGCTGGTATGTACACCATACAACATGGTAAATTGCAAGCAATTTGGCTGGTGTATACACCATTCAGCATGTTAGATTGCAAGCAGTTTGTCTGGTATGTACACAATACAACATGGTAGGTTACAAGCAGTCTGGCTGGTATGTACACCACACAGTATGGTAGAGTACAAGCAGTTTGTCTGGTATGTGCACCACTTAGCATGGAAGCTTTGCAAGTAGTTTGGCTGGTATGTGCACCACTCAGTGTGGAAGGTTACAAGCAGTTTGGCTGGTATGTGCACCACACAGAATGGTAGAATGCAAGCAGTTAGGCTGGTATGTACACTACTCAGCATTGAAGGTTGCAAGCAGTTTGACTGGTATGTACACCATTCAGCATGATAGATTGCAAGCAGTTTGACTGGTATGTCAACCACTCTAGATGGAAGGTTGCAATCAGTTTGACTGGTATGTGCACCACACAGCATGGTAGATTGCAAGCAGTTTGGCTGGTATATGCACCACTTAGTATGGTAGATTGTAAGCAGTGTGACCGGTATGTACACCACTCAACATGGTAGATTGCAAGCAGTTTGTAGAAAAATTTGAATCATAAGATCATGTGAGGAATACAGGGAAAGAAAGAAGGGTGGAAACATTGGGACAAGTTTATAATTTTCTTTCTTTATTATCCTTTTGTTAGTTACAACAAATGAACTGTAATTTTGAATCTGATATACTGTAAATTATTTATTATGAATGACACATGATTTTTGCTTTTGCATCTTTTTAACTACAGCAAATCCAAGAAGAACAGAAGAAAAGATAAAAAAATCTTTGACGACAATCCATGTAATGAACCAGTAAGTTTTAAAATATTTTTGATATGTTTACTTGCTTAAAAAAGAAAGCTTAAGGTGCATTTGAAGTGCATTTTATTTTAGTGATTGTTGCAATCCATTATTTGAGTTAGCTCACCTGGCCAAAGGCCAAGTGAGATTATTGTATAATCCTTTTTGTTATTCATCCATCCATCAACACTTGTTTGTAAGCACTCAAGAGGCTTTATTCCCAATCAGATTTGGTATGTAAGCTTATGTCATCAAGACCTCAGGCAAGTTCAGTTATGAGCAGCATCCTCACAGATTAATACGGTGATCTTGCATCTGATTAATTAAGCATGTAAGGACACTGGATAACATATTTCAGGTCATATTTCAAGTAGATCTCCTATCTAAGCTTATGTCGTCAAGGTTTTAGAAGAGTTCAGTTAGGAATGACATTCAGGCATACTAATGAGGTGATATAGGATCTGTTTGGCTGAGTTTATTCACACTCAGCCAATTTGATGGGCCATATTTCTGATCAGTCTTTGATAAGATTTACATCATAAACTTGTATGATCAAGATTTCAGATGATTTCTGGTATGAGCAACATCCATGCATTAATGAGGTGATCTTGCATCTGATTGGCTAGGCCTGTGAGCACTGGAGAACATATTTCTGTCAGTTTATTTTGCATTGGTGTGTAAGATTATAAAATCAAGGTCTCAGATGACTTCAGTTTTGAGCAACGTTTACACACATTAATGAAGTGATAATGCATCTGTTTAAATGAGCTTTTGAACACTCTGGAGGCCATATTTCTGATCAGATTTGTTATGTAAGTTTATATCATCAAGTTCCTGGATGAGTTCAGTTATGATTGATGACATGTTCTTGTATCTGCTTTGGCTAAGCTTGTGAACACTTCAGAGACCATGTAGCTGAACATGTTTTGATGTAAGCTTGTATTTTTGAGATCTCAGATGAGATTGGTTATGAGAGATTTATATATATTAATGAGAAACCAGGCTGCTGATATGGTGGGGATTGGCTTCTGGTCATGACTTTAATACCCTAACAACAGGGTGGGGATCTCGTTGGTTTCCAAGTTATGATTCCAGTTGTGCAGCCTTTCAGATGGCATTTACAGACACACTCCAAGAATCCATATAGACTAAACAGAGTAAGTCCACATCAGTTTCCAAGTACTTAATTGGTGGGTCTATGACCAGTTTAAAATTGGTAATCATGGCAGGAAGAGAACCAGTTGTATAAATGTCTTGTCATTCTTATGTAGAATAAATATATATACTAGAAAAGAAGATAATTGATACCAGTGCTAAGAGACATTGTAGCAGCTACATGCTCCAAGCTATCTTTCACCTTTACCAATCACTGCCTTCTCACCTCTGTCCATGTGGGTTTGAGTCTCAGGCTTGGCTATTGTGGGTATGTGAGAAAGCTGCCAGTAGCTTCCTATAGGTTGGTGGTTCTTACCAGGGTTTCATTGAGTTCTTCCTCCACCAGTTATACTGGCCGCCATGAATAGCCTATCTTGTATTGAGAAATGGCATTAACCCCAAAACAACAACATCCAAGCTTGCTTTCTGTCCACAGTTTCAACACATGTTTGAATTTGCATTTACAAGCTAACATATGTCAACTACCCATGTAGGCCATATCAAGACAACTTGGGCCTCTTGTTCAGTCAAATTCTGAGAGGATAACACTTTATGTGTTACACATGAGTCAAGAACACTCTTCAAATTCTGTCTCCTTCAGCCAAGAATCTGACTTACATAAGATAAGTAACTGGGAAACAGTAAAGGGAGTTGGGAATACAATTTATTATCTTTGTTGAATTACTTGCAATTTACAAAGACTTCTTTTTATGCTTAGAGTAGAAATTTAATGATTACATTCATGAAAACCAATGAAATATTGTTATTGATATATGACTTCATTTTATTTTGGCCTTTATTGGACCATTCTACATGTTAGCACCTACATGCCAGCTGAATTCAGCTCTTGTCTACAGACAAGAAAAGCATAAAATTCAGTAGGGTTTGGTCCAGGTAGTTATACCTGTACAGTACTAAGTCAGGCCAGGTTATCCAAACAATTAGGTGCCTATTCAGAGGATAAAAAACAACGAAAGAGAAAATGTCACAGCTTAGTCAGACTTGGATTAATACCAAACTCATAAAGAATATGAAATACTCCAATTAGTTTATTTCATTAAGAAATACTAGGTTTTAAACAAGTGACTGTAGACCTGCCAAGGGAATGAGTGCTAAATGCCTTTCCCAAGGATACAACAAGGCAGCCAACAGCAACTGGTCTAGGCAGGTATTGAACTCAGGACCCTTGGATTATGAGTACAGTGCTCTACCAACTGAGCTCCCATGGCTTCCCACTAAAGATGGTTATTGAGGTTGTGGAAATTGGAAAGCCAAGAGAAATCTACCATCTTTAAATAGGCCACTACTTCCTGTCACATTCATTACTTACCCTTTAATTTTACCTGGGCAACCTGGTGTTTTATGTAGATGTTCAGTCCATATCGGTATCATATTCCTATACTCAGCTTTAACAGGTAAACATGGTGTTTTTTGTAGATGATCAATCCATATTTCTGTATACCACACCTAGACTAAATTTTGCCTGGTCAAGTTCGTGTTTTATGTAGATGATCTGTATCACACACCAAGACTAATTTGTACAAGCTCAAGTTTGTGTTTTACATAGATGGTCTTTATTGTGCACCTAGACTAAATTATAGCTGGTCGAACTTGTGTTTTATGTAGATCTATATCACACACCCGACTAAATTTTACCATGTCAAGTTGCTGTTTTATGTAGATCTGTATCACACACCCAGACTAAATTTTACTTGGTCAAGTGCTGTTTTATGTAGATGATCTGTGTCACACACCCATACTCACTCTGTTTATGTTTTCTACTGATGAACAAGCATCAGTAGTCGATGTTGCAAACAATCAAACTTTATAAATTCCAGCAACTGTATATATTGGAACCAAGTACCAAAATCTTGGAACAAACCCGTCTTTTTTATGTATTGGCACTTAGTACTAAAAACTTGGAAAACATGTATGTCTTTTTATATTTATTGGCACTTATAACTAAATACTTGGTAAACACATAAGTTTTTTATATATATTGGCATTTAGTACTTAAAACTTGGAAAACACATATGTAGTTTTGTGTATATACCAGAACCAAGTACCAAACACTTGCAATATACACATCTTTTTATGTATATTGGAATCAGGTACTAAAAAATGAAACAAAACATGTGTATCTTGATGTATATATTGAAACATTGTAGCAAACACTTGGAACTGTACAGGTGTAAAATATGTACATTACCACTGCATCATCCAGGCCATTGAAATTTTCAATTAAACAAAATCTTGAGATGGAACAGAGCATGAAGCATCAGCAGTTTCTCTCAATTCGCTGATACATTGCTGCTAGCAGTTTATATCAAATACCTTTAATACAATACTGTCAGCAATTTCTCTCAATTCCCTGACATGTTGCTGTCAGCAATTTCTATCAATAACCTGATGCAATGTAGTCAGCAAAATCTATCCCTATCCAGAATAACAATGCTGTTAGCAGTTTCTCTCAAAATATCCTGATACATTGCTGTCATCAGTATCAGTACCCTCAATACAATGCTGTCAGCAATTTCTCTCAATACCCTGATACAATGCTATTAGCAGTTTCTATCAGTACTCTGCTACAGTGCTGTCAGCAATTTCTATCAATACCCTTAATATGTGCTGTCAGCAGTTTCTCTCAGTACCCTGATACTTTGCTGTCAGCAATTTCTGTCAATACCCTGATATATTGCTGTCGAAAAATGGGGATTTACTGTTTAATTTGTGTAAGTTAGTCCAGCTTGACTGGTATCTGTAAAACTTGTATACCCTTACTGCAGCCCCAGAAAGGAGAAAAATTCAAAATGTCTCCAAAACTAAAATCTCCTGCAGAAATCATATAAAGGGCAAAATAATGAATTCATCATTATATGCACATGAAGGGACCTAGTGAATTTTCATAGGTCAAGCGGTTTCTGGTTAATTGTGCTAATACAGTTTTCACCCAGCAAATTAAGTTTTTTTTTTAAAGTGTTATTTATTTAGCTCTGCTGTTCATAGACCATTGGAGCTTATGGGATAGTCTTTTGGCCTTCATCTGTCATCAGTCATTCATCTGTCATCAGTCATTCATCCATCTATTAGCACAAGTTTATTATCACTACTCCTCCTAAACTACCAAGAAGATTGCCATGAAACTTTACACATACATTCATCCCATGGTCTAGTTTATTCTAAATTAAAATAGTGCCAGTTGGACATCCAGTATGGCCACTACAGTAGCCATCTTGAAAATCTTGTTAACACCACTCCTCCAGAATGGATAGTCACATGCATGGGCTTCACTGAAAGACTTCTTGTGGTGTCTAGTTGGCCCTAAATGAAAATGTGTTTGATCTGATATCCATTATGGCTGCCACAGTGGCCATCTTGAAAGTCTTCTTATCACTGCTCCTCCAGAATGGAAAGTTATATTAACATAAAGTTTTCATTAGAGGATGTCTTAAGATGTCTCGTTGGTCTTAAATGAAAATGGTACCAATCAGATGTCCAATATCACGGCCTTGTTGTTATCACTCTTCCTCTTGAATAGAAAGTCCATATAGTCATATTTACATGTGTTTTGCCAGAAGACTTATAATGTCTAGTTGGTCTTAAATAAAAATGATTCTGACCTAATGGCCA
Source organism: Megalonaias nervosa (assembly GCA_016617855.1). Classification (NCBI taxonomy): domain Eukaryota; kingdom Metazoa; phylum Mollusca; class Bivalvia; order Unionida; family Unionidae; genus Megalonaias; species Megalonaias nervosa. The sequence continues at coordinate 63,681 of JAECUM010028501.1, read as the reverse complement.
GTATGGCCACAAAATCATCCGTCTTGAAAATCTTGCTAATCACTACACCTTCTGAATAGATGGTCATATCAACATGGGATTTTCACTGGAAGACTTCTTATGATGTTGGTTCTAAATGAAATAAGTGCCAGTCTAATATGGCTGACAGTGGCTATCTTGAAAATCTTTTTATATCACTACTTCTTCAGAGTGAAATATAACATTGCAATGGGGTTTTCACCAGAAGACTTTAATTATGTCTCTTTGGTACAAATAGTGCTAATTTGACGTTCATTATGTCTGCCACAGTGGCCATCTTGAAATCTTGTTATTGCTAATAAAAATTAATATTGCCTTGGGGTTTAGAAGATTTATGATATGTATATAGTTGGTCCAGATGAAAATGGTGTTGATCCAATGACCAATATGGACACAGCTTTGGCTGTCTTCAAAATATTGTTATCATTACTCCACTTGAATGGTCATATCAAAATGTTGTTTTTTTTAACTAAACAGCTTTATATTATGTCCAGTTAGTCCCAGTGGTGCCATTCAGACATTCATTTTGCCTGCCACAGTGACCATCTTGAAAATTTTATATCACTCTTTCTCCGAAATGAATGGTTCCAGCATGGGATTTTCAACAGGAGGCTTCTCATGATCTTGTTAAACGAAAATTGTGCTGATCTGACTTCTTATGTGACTGCCACAAGCTTGAAAATCTTGTTATCACTGCATCTTCTAGATGGCTGGTCATATTGACATTGTGGTTTCACCGAAAGACTTCTTCACCAAAAGACTTCTTACGATGTCTTGTTAGTACTATGTACAAATGGTGCCAGACTGATATTGAATATAGCCAGCTTGGTATCCATCTGGAAAGTCAAATTAATGTGGGGTTTCCACCAGAAAACTTCTTATGATGTCTTGTTGTTGTTGTTGTTGTGGGGTTTAACGCCATTTTTCAGCACACAATAGGATGTCTTGTTGGTCCTAAATGAAAATGATTGAAAGTTGATACTCAATGTGACCAGCATAGAAGGTAATTTGATTTTTTATCACTGAAAAAATTCAAAGATAAGATGGTTTCAACACTCTGCAGTTAAAAGGAAGAAATGGTTATATCTTAAATGTCTTGAAGTCTTTTTCAGCCAGTAGAGCATCAGTCCCGTTGTGGGACTTTTGTCTATATATAAAATCCATACATCGTGTACCGGTATTGCATGTCATAGTCCAGGCAGATCATTGACATAAAAAGGCTTATAAAGTATGAGTGGTTTCTGTGGTAACAACATTTTACCTAACAATAACAAATCACAAAACAATAACAAATGCACAAATATTGAAAACACGTAAAAATGCAGTAAACAATCAAATGGCCAAAAACTCGAGTCATGTTATATTTGCATATTGATATAAACATTTTCTACCATATATCATTTACCTTATGATAAGTAGTTTTTCTGTATTTGTGCTTACAATCTAGCCAGGACAGATGGAAGGACAGATAGGACTCAAGATGCTGCCACTGAATTTATAGAGGGGACACAATAAAACCTAACTAAATCAGTATATCTTGACTTCATCATCACAAATGTCAACAGAGACCATGGGAGCTCTTCTTTATATGATGTGAATCAAAATATACCTGTATACTTTTCAGGGTGAAGAGCAAGCCAGTACTAAGGAAACAGAGGCAGGGCTAAGTTCTAAAACAGCATTCCAGGATAACGTGGAAGTTAAAACCCAGTACAATCCAGAAGTTGATAAACAGAGAGCATGTGAGTCTTCTGAACATGGAGAAGGGGCAGCAGGATGCATCCCCAGTTGTGAATTGTCAGAGAGGTTGAGCCATGACAGTGGGGATACATGTGATGTGAAAAGGAAAGAGTCTGCAACCAAGCAAGATAAAGGTGCCACAGCATCCAAAACCAATAAATCAAATACAGTGAGTATTTGTACAAAATCAAGGTGAATCTTAATGCTTGCTACTATAGGATGGAATTTTTCCATCTATATCTGAGTTACTAGGGATAAAATGCATTTTCCACAGTTTATTAATATGTCTTTGTATATTTTTCCACTGTTTCCTGTTGCAAATTGCTTGATTACAGTACGTAATGTAGCATTGGCATTAGTAGTCTAAACTTAAGATAGGTCCCAGGGAAAACTCACACATTGCAACATTTTTGTAGAAAAAGATAAGTATATGTAAGTTTTGGTTTGAATTTGAAATTTACCTAAGACTTAAAAAAATTATTACAATTTATAATCAGGGTTCCCATGCTGTGGGGAAATCTGGAAAGAGTCAGGATAATGATAGATTTCTTTTCCTGATCAAAATTCTTAAATTTTGCAAATATTGTTGAAAGTTGTGGAGAGAAAATGGGATTTTTCCACCATTACCTGATGACAGAAACAAATACATAATTGAGTCATAGTTGAACTGATCATGAGTTTTAGTGAGATCTGACCAGAATATTTGTAAGTTACAGCATGGATCATTTTGCTTGCCATAAACATATTTGTATAGTCAGTCCAAATGCTGAGTTGATTAGATTCATCTGGTAGACTGGTTAGTCCACAGACAGCTCCATACCAGTACATTTTCTTGTGTAGATGGTATCAAGACCAGTCTAGCATCACAAGAAGCCACATCAGATCTACAAGAAGGATTCAAACCTTCTAAATGAGGTGCTACCACAAGATCTTGGGCATCTCATACATTCTCCATGTAACCAACAAAGAGGTCCACAGCAGGATCCAATGAGCCGTCATACCCTATGAAGACCTTTTGACCACTGAGAAAATGCAAACTGAAGTGGTACGGTCATGTCTCAAGATCATCTGGACTGGCAAAAACAATCTTGTAAGGCACAGTGCAGGGGTGCAGAACAAGAGGCAGACAGAAAAAGAGGTGGGAAGACAACATTAAAGAGTAGAAAGGCATGTGCTTTGGAGATTCCCAAAGGGCAGTAGAGAACAGAAGGATGGAGAGAATTGGTTTTAAAGTCAATTGTGGTGCCCCAACGACTGCTTGGGTTACGGGATTGATGATGATGATGATGAAGAGATAAATAATACAGCTTTTCTTCACCAATTTCAGCTTTGATACGTAAAGTTTTCAGAAATATTTGTGATAAAGCTAATTATTTGGTAGTTAGCAAAGGGGACATGGTGTTAAACATTATTGTCAGTAGAAATCTTTACAAGAACAAGCCTTTGTGGTGAGTTTTACTTCCAAACAAACATTGCTAAATATGTAGAAATCTACCAACTTATTGGCTGACCAAAATGACTTACTGTGCCAGCTGATAACCTCATGTTCATGGACCAATGAGAGGGCATTATTCCATTCACCTGTGTATTAAGTTAGTGCCATCATGGCCATGTCTGGCAGTAACATTAGAAAATGGGCTGCCATTCCTTGTAGATAGAGCAGTAAGTCACATTTTGATGTAGGTCTAAAATGTGAAATCTTTGAGCCGAACATTGGTGCTAAATTATTACACTGTGTGACGTGTAGTTTGAAGTATCAATGCTAATTTTTAAATAGGTGGCTGTAGAAACGGGAGACGCATTGTTCCTTATATTATATATTAGGAAAATTTTAAGAAATGATATGAGCCCCTGTAAATATCAGTACAGATACAGGGGCTGGTTTATTGGATTACAAGCAGACATAATCAGATTTTACAGAAAATTCAATCTCTTCTTTTATACAGTAGTAAATCATTTTGAAGGGCTTTTTGTCAAAAATTTAAATCAACCCTTTTCTAATTTAAGTCTTTTTAAGTGATGGATTTTTACCCAGATCCACTTAGGAGTTTAAGTTGTTTGAAACATGTTGTTGGTTTTTGGTTTCTATTGGCACAGATGAATTTTCTTTATAAGATAAGATTCTAATATGTTGCATTAGGTGGATTTTTTAAATTTAAGATTTAAGATTTTTAGTTTCTGATCTAAAGCAAATCTGTGAATAACAAATGGATTTTGTGTTGACATAAAGTCACAACATTTTTTAGGAGATGGATTATTATACTTAGGTGTGTCTAAATATTTTTCTCTTAGATCTTGAAAATGTTTACAATAAAAAATGCATGATTTTCATATTCTACAAATGCCAAATTACTACGATAGCAAAAATACACAAACAATATGAAGTAGAAACACCATCATGTCTTCCAATCTCTGTAAAATGTTTATGACTAGAATATCTGAATCTCCTAAGAGCTTTACAGGCATAAATAGGCAAACCAATGGAAAGATATTTCTCAGCATTTAATAATGTTTCGTAATTTTGATAATACCTACATTTTGATGACTGCATAATTTTGCGAAGTAGTATTAGTTCTCCTAATGTATTGTGATTGGGTGAGTTCTCTCAGAGAAACATATTTTACTAAGAAAAATTGGTTTCCAACATTTTGTGATGTCCGTACAAAGCCAGAACCATAGCTGAATAATAAATGTCTTACATAGGATGCCCATGTAATGCATCCATTATCATCTACTTAAGCATTTTGCCTGCAGGGTGTCAGCACATATCCACAAGGAACAATCAGCAAACTATATTGACCAAGATCTGCCAGCACATGATGAGCTGGCAGATCAGAGTCTCTGTTGTTTGTCCTACTGATTACACTCAGCAAACTATATTGACCAAGATCTGCCAGCACATGATGAGCTGGCAGATCAGAGTCTCTGTTGTTTGTCCTACTGATTACACTCAGCAAACTATATTGACCAAGATCTGCCAGCACATGATGAGCTGGCAGATCAGAGTCTCTGTTGTTTGTCCTACTGATTACACTCAGCAAACTATATTGACCAAGATCTGCCAGCACATGATGAGCTGGCAGATCAGAGTCTATGTTGTTTGTCCTACTGATTACACTCAGCAAACTATATTCACAATATTTAACACCACTAGAGTAATATGTAAAACACAACAGCAGTCTTACACATTCTTCAAATGGAACTGCCAGCCCTTAAAGATATGACCTTTGAAATATGGACTTACAGACTAAAAGCAAAAACCACAGAAATAAGATTGTTGCAGTATAATTGTCTCAGCTGTGTGTGATTTGGATGGGAGTTTCATATTAGATTTAGTGGAACTAATTAGGGAACCAGACTAACTTTACAGTAATACCTTAGACACTCTAAACTGCACACATTGTTTTCATGTAAAGCATATTTATGATCAAGCAACTGGTTATAGACATTTTTGAAAATGGTTTCCAACAAGTGATTTATGTGGAAGATGAACTGGAAAATAGGCCCCTTAAAAGTGGCCAGGACAGAAGAATAAAAGGAATATTCAGACACTTGTGAACAAAAGCAGGAAGGAACACAGTTACATTTATTGGACATGTCAATTTAAGTATGTCTCTTGGCAGGAGATACATTACTATCGTCATGTGAAATCGAAACAATTTCCAAGAATTATGTTTTATTGAGTGATGACAACAAGCCATTCACTAAAATATGACAAATATGGTTCCTTAAACTCATCTTTTAAAATATATATTAACTGTTCAGAAAATGTACTCTGTTTATTATTTATATTATTTCTGAAATATTATAAGGAAAACTTAAGGTGCATTTTAATGGGAAATGTATGCTGTCACCTCCTTCAACATGAAAGTATGTTATAAATTGGAAAAATTCAGGAGGAAGCTACCATATAGTTGTCTACTTTTGTTAGCTATGCATGCAAAATTGCCCTTAAAATCATCATGCAACCTACCATTTAAAGCGTGTATTCCAAATGTACAGCACAGTGTTACAAATGATTTAGTGAAATTTTTATATCTCTCTTTGTTTTGTTTTTTTTGGTAGTGAAAATGAATCACTTTCACACATTACTTCACCAAAAACAAATTCTAAGTTATCATAAGGAGTAAAGTCTAAGAAATCCTTCAGTCTTGCATTATAATTACCTGCCAAAAGCAGTAGCGTATGTATCTCTTACACTGTGATAGGAAATATTTACTTTGTATATCGTGTGTATAGATTTCAGGTAGTACGTGTACAATATCCTTGTAAATGGTTTTTTAATTTGTTGACAATAATGACATTTGCTTGCTTCCTTAAATGCTGCATGAGTCAATAGATATTCTACCTGAGACATTACTATGTTGATTCACAACTTATTATTCTGATTGCTTTAGAATTAACCATTTGAAAGTAAAACAAAACTAATTTCAATTGTTCATTCTATTATTGTTTCCTCATACCAACATAATGCAGTTCAGCAAAGTAAAGTTAATATTTATATTCTGTAAACTGAAATGACTTAACATGCAAATTTATATGAATTTTCAAAAGTCATACTTCTTTTCTGTGATACATTTTGTCAGTTTGTAGATGGTCATATGTCTGATTCAGATGTTATGGGAGAGTCTTCAGACAAATGGCTTTTGATTTGAAAAATGCACATTGTCTGAGCTAAACTGTTCTTTAATTCCATTGATTGATGGTCTTAAGTGAACCTTGAAAAAATGAATTTCATCCTTGAAAGGACCTGGAAACCATGTATAATGCATTAAAAATATAAAACCTTTTAATGACTTCTGCAAAATTGTTCAACAGAATTGGAACATATAAAATGCTCGAATGGATACCTTTTACATGTACACAAATGATGCCAATGCACAATAAACTACTGCTAAAAGTATTTTTGAAAACTTGAGACTTCTTCTCCAAAGCTTTTCAGTAGAACATGACCAAACAGAAAGCATCATAGCTTGAAGACCAGTTAAATGTGTACAGTTGATGTTTATCCACCATCAAATATGACTGCCATTACTAAAAATAGATAAACCTTTGAACAGCTTCTCCAGAACCTTAGAAGAAAATTTCTGTCTTGAATATCTCTGATTCTTCTACAGATGATGCCACTATGCCATCAAATATGGCCACCATAACTAAATGTCAAAACTAACCACCATCAGCTATGGCTGCCATTACTAAACATAGATGAACCTTTGAATGACTGCTTGAAAACCTTTGAAGATGATTTGCTCAATGTTGATATCAATCAGGCATGAAGACCTTTCAGATTTCTTTTTACGAAGGATGGCAGTATGACATCAAATAGCACCATCATTAGTAAACCTAGAGAACTTTTTAACAATATCAAGAATACTTGGTAGCAGAATTTTACCAAATCTGACAGAGAACATCCTGGCATGGAGAGCCTCTTAATTTTATAATAAAGAAGCACTCAAATAAGGCCACTGTTGCTAAGATCGAAAAATATTTTAAACAGCTTCAGAAAATCTGTTCAAAAGATCAAACTATGTGGAAAGCATCCTAGCATAAAGGGCTTTCAGATTCTTACAATTGATGCCAGAGCACCATAGGGGCCTTTAATTATTGTACAATTGATGCTGATATGCCGTCGGAAATGGAAGATGATGCAGAAACTAGAGAAACCTTGAAACAGTTGTTTTCATAAAATATGCAGTCAACCATATTGGAAGAAGTTTCAACAGAAAGCATGATATTGGCCCACTTCTTTTGCATTTGACTGTCAGGCAGTTGTCAGTGAAGTAAATGATCTCTGTCCCAGTTGGGCAGCATGTATTTACTGTGACTTTGGGTCTGCATTTGTTTTTTTTTACAAAAACAAAATTTACTTTTGTATTTCTATTACAGACACGGTGGCTTTGTAGTGTGTGCCAGAAAGAATTTTCATCAAGAAACAAACTGTTTGAACATATAAAAGCTGAGGGCCATGCTTTAAGACTTGATACTCATACTGAAGAAGTTCAGGGCAAGAAAGGAAAAAAGAAGAAAAAAGTGAAATAGAGGTCAAAGCAATTTCTTATGATCTTCATTATTTGTTCATTCATTTTGAAATTAAATTATTCCCAGGGATTTCCTCTTATTATATTTTGTTGTTTTCCAGAAAAAATATCTATATACTACATTTGTACAACATAACAGCAGAAAAACAAGGAATGATCCCAAAATTCATCGTTTCTTTCCATCTGCTAAAGAACCCTAACTGAGTCATGCACTCACATAGATGAAGGCTGAAGCATGTCATCAGTGCTTGTTGAAGCATGGACCCATCAGTTCACATGACACTGAGCTAATTTGAACATTTCTATGCAAAGCACCCTGGGATAAGCTAAATACCCTGAAACAAGTATTGCATGGACTTGAATGTTTTAGCACATTGTGGGAAGACACCAGTTGATTTTGGGGTCTAACGGTCAAAAGGTCAGGATAAAAGTGACTCAGAGAAGACAAATGGTATCTTGAGTTCTTTAGCATCTACTTTGACCAAACTGTGTGGATGGCTTGTATTCAAGGCAAGATATGCCCTTTTTCATTTTGGACTGCTCTGGTGACCTAAGTGTTTATAGCGTCGGCATCGGATGCAGGAGTCATACCAAAGACTTATAAAGTTGGTACTAGCAACTGCCTCACTTGGCACTTAGCATTTACAGGCTAGAATCAGGACTGGTCAACCTGGTGTCAGAATAATGTGACTGGGCTGAATATGGTACTACATGTCTGCAGCATGATGCCTCAGTGCTAGACATCACTATAAAGTTCCACACTGCAGACATCACAGCAATATGACTAAAATTGTTAAAGCTGTGTTAAAAATCTAAATAGTTAACACACACACACCTTTTTCATTTTGTAGTTAAAAGTCAAATGGTCAAGGTCAAAAAGACTGAGGAGGAAAAAAAATAATTTCCAAAAAACCACTTAGGTTCTCTACCAAATACCTTGACTTAAATTATAAATGGCTGTCATTTAAGATCAGAAAGACACTTATTGATTTGGGTGTTAAAAGGTCAAAGGTCACGGTAAGAGGAACTCCAAGAAGGACAACAGTTTCCACAAAAGTCTCCTGTCCTGTTCCACAAACTGTTACTAAAATTTGTGGATGGCTTGTATTTGAGACAAGAAAGGCACATGTCAATTTTGTCATCATTATGTAGAAGGTATAAGACAACAAGTTTTGCATCCTCTACCTTGACCAAGTTTTGTGTATGGCTTGCATTTGAGACCAGAAAAACACCTATTTTTAAATTGGAGTGTATCATTTGGTATTGCTAGGAAATGTTACCTAGCAACAGTGACATAGTAGACAAACAGTTTGCTGGTACCATCAAGGCCTAAATTGGCAAGCCAGTATCATATGGCAGTAACATATACAATTTGAGTCTCTTGATTAGTCAGTGACATCGTCTGCACAACAGTGACATCATTTCCTTATCTACTGGTTGTGAAGCATCCCCTTGAATTTCAGTGATTAGTTGGAAGCGTCATGTCAGCAAGGTGCATCATGGGAAATGGGTCCAGAGATTCTTTAATTTAACTAAGATGGAGAATGATTATTATCAGTGGTCTATTGAGCACGTGTAGTGTGATACAGCTGTTCTCGGAAGTAGCAGTGTATCTGAGCAATAAAAGAGGGTTGGATACAAATGTATAACAGTACATTTTTTACCATATGATGTATGATGCACATTTATGGTGCTTGTGTTTTGTTTCCAAAACTGGTTATTATATAAATTCTGTTTTATTTCTTTCTCACATCCTGACACAGTTCACCGCTCCAGTGGCCTAGTGGTTAGAGCATCTGCCTCAGATGCGAGAGGTCGCAGGCTCGAATCATGGCCAAGTCATAGCAAAGACTAATAAAAATGGCACTAACAGCTGCCTTGCTAGGCGCTCAGCATTAAGAGGTTAGTGTTAGGACTGGTCGGCCTGGTGTCAGAATGATGTGACTGGGTGGGACATCATACTACATGTCTACGGCATGATGCCCCAGTGCTAGGCATCACTATAAACTGACACACTGCAGACATCGTAGCAATATGACTGAAAAATTGTTAAAGTGATGTTAAAAATCCAAGCACACACACACTGACACAGTTGTTTCCAAATTTTTATTTTCCTTTTTCTCTTTATATTATTTTAAAATCTTCTTAAGCTAATGGTAAATTTAATGCATTTATAATAGTGATTTTAATTGTTGTATATATTTAATGCATTGTTTTATAATAGTGATTTTAATTGTGTAAATTATGACATGCTGTATCAAATCTTAATACATTTTCTTACATCTTTTTTGATCAAACTTTTGAATTGTTATTCTTAACTATTAAAGTTCTACCCGCAAGAACGTTAATTCAATTATTCTTTGCTTTATTCTTTGTCTAATGTCTTGAAAATTGAACTTATTTATTCTCAATGTTTTCTTTCTGGTTTTATATTCATTTTTTGTGTTTTGTTTTGTTTTGGGTTTTTTTTGCAAATTGCAGTGGTTATGAATTGTTATTGTTCACCCCAAGATTGAGCAACAGTTGTACATAGGATGCATTAAACACAAAGAAAATTTTGTTGTTGTTATGGGGTTTAGTGTCATTTTTCAGCACATGATAGGTCATATATAATGGCCAGTATGACTGGGTGGAGGAGGAATCTGGGAAAACCCTGGAAAGTATCACTGACCACTCACCAGTGAGAAGCTACTGGCAAACTTTCTTGCATACATACATTGACCGAGTCTGAGACTTGAACTCACACAGACAGAGATGATCTGTAATGGAATGATCTGTAATGGAGAACACTTTAGACCACTGGGAAACTCAGGGACCCCGAACACAAAGATGAGTTAATGACTTAAAGATGGTTCAGTAATAATAAGATCAACAATTACCAGCTTTTTAACGAGTAACATCATTCAAAATCAACAATATATCTTGCCAATTTATAAAAATCAAGGTCTTGTTTATTTTTTGTGCACTAAAGCTTTGTAGTAATTAAAAACTTTTATTTAATACTAAATGCATGCTGGGTGAACTGATCATAAGGAAAATGAACGCTTGTAAAAAAAAAAAAAAAAAAAAACAAGATGCCAAGACGAAGTTCACATATAAATTTTGTGTAACATTTTTTTTATTTTCTTTTCTAAATATCATTAAGCAAATTTTATTTTTAATATGGTACTAGATTTATTGTTAATAGCATGATTATTTCATCACAAATCATTATAACAGATGTTCCTCACTTGCATTATCAATTCTACACCACTAGAAAATTGTAATTGAATATGATACCAATTATTGTAATACGATAATTATCAATTAAGAGGATAATTATTGTAGTGAATTAAATGTCAGTGAAGTGATAGACCAACTGGAGGAAGTATTAACAACAGCTGTTATACAATACGTATCCATTTAAGGAGTAATCATTGTTGTGAATTAAATTTAAAGGATGAGATAGAATACAACATGTATCAATTAAGAGACTAATTACTGTAGTGAATTAAATGTCAGTGAAGTGACAGATCAGTTCGAGGAAGTAATAACAACAGTATATAGTTTCCAACCTTAAGCAACAACATTTGTAATTACTGAACATGTAACCATTGTAATTGTTGTTTGGAAGTGATGCTTGCAGTGTAGTTCATATATAATGGAACAAGACGAAGGTTATTTAATGGGCAAAACTAGTTGGGATCCATATAGGTTTTTTGTCATTGTTCAAAATCATACAGCAAATTCTAAAACTTTGATTCAGTTAAATATTACATTTCTTCCATTTTTATTATATACTTGCATCATGCATCAGTTACAAATGACAATGACATCACACAAACATACATTCACTTTTCTTCTCAGTGGGATATAATTACATCTAAATGTTGCAAGGGAGTGAGGTGGTAGACTGTAGAAAAGATACCCTTGAACATATTCAACCTTGAAAGAGACATCTATTTTTGTGTCTCCAGAGTTTGCACACACAATTGCCAAGGTCTGCTTTTCCTGTAGAAATGTGACGCAGCTAAGGTCCTTTTCCTCTCCAGACACTGCTTCCATAGCCACACGCACTGAAGCAGGAGGAACAAATTTACTAAAGTGTCCCATCGCATAGAACATGGGTTGTTTGTAGAATTCACCCTTCTCTTTATTGACGATGACGGGACTGTCCACAAAATTATTTACCCAGTTGGGGCCACCTTGCATGTCAAGAACCATATTCAAGTCAGTCCAACCCATCACCCAATGTTGCAAATCCTGCAGAATGTCTTTTGCCAACTCCAGTTGCCAAGGGCAACCATATCCCGTTTGTCTATGATTGGCTCTATGCATGCTTCAGTGCCAAAAATAAACTTGTCCGGGAACTTGTCATGTGTACTGTCTAGGGCCAAGACAGGAACAAGTGGATTCTTGTACCAATGGATTGTGATGCCTGACACGTACTTGGTAGCTGTATAGTTTGACAGGACTTTGTCTGACCAGTATGGGAGAAAGATCCTCTGATCATCCAGGATCATAATCTTGACATCACCAAAGCCATTTTCTTCAAGTGCTGGCCCTAGGTCATTTGCAATGAAGTCTCGCTGTTGTTCGGGAGTCCAGCCCATAGCCTGTGTAAGGAATAAAAGAGGTAGTGTCATAATTATTTAAAACCTTTTCACACATTTATTAAACTCATCCATGTTACAGAACACTTCAAGTTCAGTTTTTGATAGTCATTAATAATAACAACCTGACCACACCTTAGAATTTTTTGGCATTTTACGAATTTTTCTTCATAGGTACAAACATATATAAGGATAATATCAAAGTGCAATTTTCCTCCGTGCTCAGAATTACTTGACTAAACCTACAATTTCCTTGCAATAATAGCTGTTTAGCTGAATGTATTGAAAGCTGACAAATGAATTGCAGAAAAATACCATGGACAGTTTAGATATCTCAATTTTGGGTTCTGTTTCTACTGATTTAATTCCTTCAAATGCAGTTTGGATTAATTATATGTGGGAAAAGGTATGGATTATTTTGGCAAATTCTGCATATTAAATCAATAATAAATAATTTATGGTGGCCGAGTGGTCTAAGGCGCTCTCCGTTACGGATCACTGCCATCTCACCTCTATCTGTGTGGGTTCGAGTCTAGGATTCGGCGAATGTGGATATGTGAGAAAGCTTGCCAGTAGCTTCTCGTGGGTCGGTGGTTCTTTCCGGAGATTTCCCGGTTTCTTCCTCCACCATTAATACTGGCCGCCATGTATAGCCTATCATGTGCTGAAAAATGGCGTTAAGCCCTACAACAACAACAACATAAATAATTTATGTACGAGCGGTTTAAGTTTAGTATACAATGAGAGACATATATTCCTCTTTTAGTAAGGTTTATGAAGTATTGTTCTTCTTAGGGATATAAATTTGAAGTTTGAATGAATGGAGGAGCTTTGCAAAGAAAGGTAATGGCACTAGATCAGGAGCATCAAATCACACATCCAAATAAATATCCCACACAACCAACCTGACCATAAATTGAACTGATCCCACGCTATTGCCACACCCTCAGCTACTGATACAAGTTTGAAAATCAAAAGCGCAATAAAAAAAATAAATGTTTCTTCTTTAAATGTTACCCAGTCATAGTACCTTAGGAGGACTACTACAAACTCACAAATCCATCCATCCCAGATCACACTTTTAGCTAAAAGTTATTCACCCACCTAGTTGGAGGTTTGGCAGAGTGATCTACCCATGGTATAGGGATTGGCAGCAAATCCCGTGAATATCTCAGTTACTACTTTCACTCGTGCAAAAGCCAGAATCTACTTGGAAGATATATCATTACAAGTTGGACTTTGTCACTTCTAAGGAAAGTATACTTCTATATTTCCAACTTTTCTCTCTCCCTATACCAACAAAGTTCTGCCTTAACAATTTTATAACACTTTGTTGTCATCACATTTAGGTACTTGCACAGGTAGCTTTTGTGACTTCACATTCGGGTTATAATTATTTTTTTATGTGCACGCAAGTCTCAGTTATATCAGTACATTTGCACAGACAGATAAAAAATTAGCGTACATGCATTTAACAGATTTTATTAAGTGTTTTAAATCATTCCTGTTCTATTATCATGACACGTATTAATTTTGCCGAGCATGGGGAACCTCATGTGTTATTATTAGCAATCAATTTGTCACAGGTTTTTTTGGCTGGCTTAACACGTGACCTGGGCAATGTCTAAATTGTGTGTCAAATTGGAATGACTGCAATTTGCTGTAGCTGAAAAATTACGTTACTATTCATACTGAAATTTTTTATGTTGGCTGACTTAGCGATCTGTAATTAAATTGTTGTTGTACTAATAATAATGAGTGATTCTGTGCTTACTATGGAATCTCTTAACGGTTAAATTAGCTCAAGAACGACTGCAGGCAATTAAAAAATATCTTCCAGACGTGATTCTGTCGAGCAACAACTACAACAACGCCAGGAAGCTCATATGGAATTTACAGAGCAGTTATTTAAACCAATTGTCGAACCAACCAATAAAATTGTTACAGCAACTGAGGTAACACAAAATGTTCTGGAGACATTAACTGCTGATATTGCTGGCCGTCTTCAACCCCCTCCACCACCAGTTCAGCCACCACCCGAAGTCCAACTACCACCACCACCACTAAAAGTTAAAACCGACATGATAAATTTAGTGAGGAATGTATTGCAACTATCAGGGATAAAAACCAAATCGTATTGCTGCGTTTGGGTGGCAAGAAAAAGAAAAATATATAAAACCTGAACATATTAAAAATGTAAGGCTTGCTGATTGGCATAAACATTTATATCGCATTGTTTCCGGTGCTCGGCAGGTAAAAGGTGAAGATAAGATTTTAAAAATTTTAACCAGATAGTAGATACGTATATTGAGCGAGAAAATGAAGGAAGGATACAAACACAAGAACAAATATGGCTTAAACTTGATAAAGCAAAAGAAAAAAAAAATTAGAAAAATCAAGTGTGAAAACTAGGTCTGAGAAAAGAAGAAAGGGGTTACGTTGTCAAATGAGCCCTAGAAGCGCGCCGGAACCACAACCAAATCCGAACAACGAATCACTTAAGGTACAACCGGAAGTGGCCTTGCCTCTCGTGATCGACATCATAAAAAACAAACCTCACAGGTGATTCAAGATAAACTTTGTCCCAATAACATCTTCGCTGATGTTGATTGACTAGAAATTCTGATTGGTGGAAGACGAACTGGCAACAATTCCCACGAAATCATCAATGAAGCAGCTGACATTTATTAACGTTTATTTACCTGTGGCATCATGGACAACAGCGTATATCGGCACTGATCGATGAAACTACTAACGATTACTACAGTGAGTGATCGATTAGATCGGCGATAACAAAATAACTTGATTATACACATGCCCAACGTGGAACTGAAAACGTCAGGGTGATAAATTCACGATTACCGGTTTATAGAGCGATATGCGAAGATGGACTCGGCGATGTTACTCAAGGTTTATTCAGAAGGACAGCCCCAAAAGCTATTCCGATTGCAAAACAGGTATGAAAGCCTTCGAAGTTGTTCGTGATAAGGGTATTGCTACTGTTGGTGATGTTGCTGGTAAAGCATTTTCAGCGATCAAAGACAGGCTCGCACGATTAGTACGACGTAAACCACAGCAGAATGCGAAGCATTCCGATGCAAGCATTCCAATAAAACTACCTAGCATCGAAGTGATGCCAGCAAATGTCGCTAAAATAATAAATCGAGCAGCAAATGAGCGGTTGAAAGAACTAGCTGGTGGGCCATCTCTGACAAAATAAGCCGCAGCCGAGATGGAAAAAAATATAACCGCAAACCTAATAGCGGGTAGTGGTTTGGCCCTTCGTAGTCGATGATATTGAGCAGTGTTAGAACATCGTTTTATACAGCAGCGACTATAATAAAAAATATTCAATAATGTTCAAGCGTGTATCTGATAACGCATTTGACATGGATTCACCGGTGCTCAAAGATGAGTCTGTGCGTGATTATCAGTATTATTCTTATGAAGCACGAGAACCAAACCAACGTGGACGAATCGAACTACAAGTTCAAGACACATCCAGGTATTTTCTACCCGCTGAGACATTCATTGAAGTTCAAGATAGACTTTTGAGAGGTAACAATAATCCATGTGGATTTGTTAATAATGAATCATGGCGTTATTTAAAAGCGCCGAGTATATGATTGATAGTACTCAAATCGAAGTATGTCACAACAATGTCGATGTTGCTACGATGATAATCGGTCTGGCAAGATATTTCGATGGTTATTCAAGGTCTGCTGGCCTATCGATGATGTTCTCAAAGGATATTACTGATTATTCTAACATTACACAGTATGACATAAGACGACCAAGAAACTTTGCCGACAACGCTGACGCCGTTGTAGCCCCGGTAGTCACCGCCGTTAATCCAGAATTGAACCTATGATTTGTGGCACGACGATCTCAGATTGATGCTCAAGGTAGATTCAGCTGTGTGATAAGTCTCTCACATACCTTCGGATTCTGCAGACATGTTAGAAAAGTTATCTTTGGGGCCAAACATACGGTTGAGTTAGTTCGAAAGTCCACTGACAACGATGCAATCTAGCGAGATAATGCTGCAGCTGCTGGTAAGGTAATACTAACAAAACTTGCATTGTGGATGCCAACATTAACTCCGTCAGTATAAGAAGAAGCGCGGTTGTTATCATTCATGGATAACGGCGGCAAGTCAACGTTGTCGTGGCTGAAAATGACCACAGACTCAGTTATAAGCACAGCAAATTCATTCGTATGGCAGATAGCAGCTCAACGGAATTTCAGCACCACGACATATATTCGTTGCATTTCAAGATAACATAAGATTAGAAAAGAAACCCAATGGTGTTTGACAGATTAGCATTGTCTACAATTTCTTTAAGAATAAACGGACATCAGGAACCATCCGAAGACATAATACTGAGTTTCGAAGAAAACAACGTAACATGGGCATATCATAGTCTGATGAGATTCATGAGGCGTGATCAGAATGTTAATTCTGGTTTGCAGATACCTCAGCGTGATTTATCATCGCTGTATCCAATCTATAGTTTTTCGTTGGAACATCTGAATTTGTTCAGACAATCTGTCGTTGATATACATGTGCGAGCTACTGTTAATGATATACCGGTTGGTCCTGGTGGTTGAAGACCAATCGCTGTATAATATCAGACAAAACAATGTTGATTGAAGGCGTTAGTGGACGAATGAATCATTGATGCGCCCGTTGAAACACTTGTTTTCCAAACATGGAAGTGTTTTCCAAACATTTAATTAGATCATTCATGATGTTATAATGTCATATAATGATGTTAACGTTACTCTGACACCCGGTCAGGTTAAAAAGGTGGAATCGGCATCAAAGAAGAATTCTGAGGCAAAAATATCTCTGAAATCAGCGGCGTTGCAAGGCCCAAATAAATTATCACTGACTGAACGTCAGCTCAAACACTACAATGGCGCCAATAAATCAAAAACTGGCGTGCGACTTGATCTTTCCGCGAATGCGATCATCGACACAGCAAAGACCGGCGGTATATTTCCACTTTTAGCGGCGATACCGGCGCCGATTGCCGCTGAAGCTCTACCTGTTGAAAAAGCAGTCGCAATTGGTGCCGTTGGAACAGCTGCCGACATGGCACTGAAAATGGCACCAGGACACGGAATATAGACCTCAAAAAAGGGACGGGGTCTAAGATTACCAGGAACGTTTTACGGTCAAGGTCCGAGACTGCCGGTGACGCTTCGTTTGTCCAGTTTTGATTTACTTGATGCTACTCGGCGATTATACATAAAAAAAAAACTTCAGAGGTGTTTTCATGAGTGATCAGTTACCGGAAAAACCAAACCATGTTGAAAGTGCCTGGTATCAACAATCTCGATGGCCGTTCTGGTCCAGGTACTCATTGGGGTGAATATACGGTTGATCCACGCGGTGTTATTTTGATTCGTATGAACTGGCGCCACCGAAGGAATTTTAAAAATATGTCAGCAGAATCGCTAGCGATTCTGTCTGGTATTCAATATTACCAACACGGACATTAACGGATCCACTAATATGCGGCCCAGAAGTACTTGGTGTACTTAACGCCATGTCAAGGTCATCAGCGCCGCCGCATAAAGTCGTGCACAAATGTACCGCCCGTCGTTTTAAAAAGGTTTAAAAGTTTACAATGGTGGATATTTACGGAATGTCTGCTTCACGTAAGTGCCCATGTGACGTTAATTTGTCCGCGTTTATGACGCGAGATGAACTTGCTAATCTTATGAATCTCGCCGGGGTTGACAAGAATGAAATTGTTTTTTTAAGATCGGCAAGGACGGTTAAAGACGAGCAATATTAATTGGGCAGATATTATCCTGCAAGTTATAGGTGTAACCAACGATAACATCGTGGCATTTACCGGCAACGAAAAAAGAAAAAAACTCGAATATATCAATCGCCGAATTTCGTCACTATATTCCTTTATCCGGTGGTTCAGTGACTGGCTCACTCTTCATGACTGGAAATAAAATTGCTGGTTTGGGAGAACCGAAATTAGCCGATGACGCTGCAACGAAGAAGTATGTGGACAACAGCAAAGCCTCGATAAGGACCTTGTTAACGACAGCAAGTGATAGATTAAACACACTGCGATCTGAGTATAATGGTCATGTAACCGCGTTTACGAGTCATGTTAGAAACTACCAGATTCTTCTTGATGTCGCCTATGGTTTCTTTGGAAACCCAATACTAGTCAGCACTAAGCTCGCCAGCATTCACACAAAACTCAGTGATCTATTCAGCGTTAAAACCTCAATCGAAACGATTAACAGAACGCTTGCAGAAATATTAGGATCGGTTAAAGGATTTGATGGAAAGATAAACGAGTTTAAAACAGAATCAAGCAATATACAGAATAAAGATAATAATATTAAACGAGCTCCGTTGTGTATCAGCAGTAGTTAATGTACTTACCTGGAGACTGGACACAATGAGATCTGATGAAAAGACTATAGGGATAAATATGAAGGTTACTGAGATGAACAATAAGATAATTTATCTGGATACTAGAATAAATAAAGTACAGAAAGATTTAATTAGTAAAAGTATTTTTATACTTGATAAATATGATATTACTGGCTTTGTCTCCGATTTTGGTGTTAATATTTGCAATTAGAGTTGATGGCAATAGGAGATAATCGAGGAGTATTTTAGAATGGCAGTATCATATACTGGTTAAAATAAAGGTTGAGAATCTTGATATATTTTATGACAGAGTAGATATACCTCGCATTGTAGTAAAATTCAAGGTGGGGGGTTATGAGACGAGCATAGAATCCCCACAAAACACATTTATTCTCACAGTTGGTAGGCGGGGAATAATTGAAATAACATATTCAGCATCAAATAAATTTGGACAAGATTTTGAGAAAATTAATGTTTTTGCCGAGAAAATTTTATGCTTAGATGATCGAGCCACACCTTGTCGTACGCAACAGTCGTTTTAAACAGGTTAATGGTTAATAATGGTAGATATTTACGGAAGATTTGCTACGTGCAAGGGTCTCAGCGATATTTATTTGTCAGCGTATGCGACACGAGATGAACTTGCTAATTTTTTGCGTCTTGCCGGGATTGATCCGGATGAGGTTGTTATTTTTCAGGATCAGCATGGGCGGCTAAAGACGAGCAATATCAAATGGGTCGATATTACCCTGCCAGTCTCAGGTGTGGCCAACGATAACATCGTGGTTTTTATTGATAGTGTAAAAATCAAAGACTCAAGCGTATCAGTCGGATGGACTATAGGAGAGATCTTTGAATGTGTTGCAAAAGCCGGCAATAAAATGACTGATGAACTCAACATGAGCGGAAATAGAATCGCTAACTTGAGAGAACCAGAATCGGACGATGACACTGCAACGAAGAAATACGTGGGCAACAACGACATCGCGATGAGGACCTAGTTAATAACAATCAGCGTTGGATTGGTCATATTCAGAGCTGAATATAATAATCACGTGACCGCTTTTAAGAAGTTTCGCAAAAACATAAATAAAGTCGCCGTTAGTTTATTTGGAAATCCAATGATCGCCAGTGTTAAGCTCGCTGACATCGCCGAAAAAAATAAAAAAGATTACTGCTGGTGTTGTTCATACGACTCTGTTCATCTACGCGGTATACACAGTAACGTCTGGATCAGCAACATCGTCACAACAAAACAGCTCCATCAAACACACCGCTGAGGTTACAGGGGTGTACATGCTCTCCGTGTTTAGCGATACGCGATTTAGGATATTTACGACATATCCATGGCGTCATTCCGCCGATAGATTTTCCGGAACCTTGTCAGTCGTGTTAAATCAAAATAGCGAGGAAACATTCATACTGGAACCAGCAGATAAAGACTTAACCGCAACGACGTATTGGTGGTGTCTGAAATTCGTCGCGTAAACATCTCAATTGTAACTTACTATGAATCCCACACAGTCCTTTCGGTATAATCAAGCACATGCATAGAAGGCATCGCTGGAAGAAATCATCGACGAGCACATGACAAAACAAACAAAAAATATCGCAGACGAATCATCGTCATCGACAATGTTGTATACGTGGTCTACTCGCTGGTCGCTGAAACAACGAGGTTAATCTGTACGTTATCAGCGACACAAGTGATATCGCCCGTGGATGGAATTGGTGTCACTGTTGTTGTCGGCGTTGCTGGTATCCTTAATATTATCGCGAAAAAACTATCAACATATGTCCGTAAAAAATTACACGAGCACACAGAAATAACATACGCAGCGACATATGCATGTATAAATATATCATCGATACTGTCCGCGGAGTTAAACGACGCTGCAATATCACATAATGAATTTGCTGCAATTAGGGATATTTATTATCGGTATCTCAAGAACGCAAACATACCCATGTCGAAGTTACCAACGCCACATTTAGAATCAGCCGTATAGATAATAACGACGGAAAAAATAACCATACGACTGGAGCAGATTATCGCTAACACAACACCGCTGACTACCACAATGATATCGGTGACGTCAGCACAGCCGGAATTTGATATTGGTTATCCAACTCCGATAAAAGCGCCTGTTGGTCGGTCACTTGAGATCGCACTGGCACAATTACGACTTTATTATAGTTGGCCAAATATCAGAGAAAAATCATTTAGTGGATTAGACGCTAACAATTCGCTGGTATTTTCACATAAAACTAAGTTGGAAGGGGGCCAGCCAGTCCCAGTCTGGGAAATTGTTTGTTTTCCAACAGGATCATATCAAATCGAACAAATCAATGATGAACTTCAGCGCAGAATCAAATTTATAACAGGAAAAGAATAAAAGATCGCTATCAAAGTACACAAGCCAACGCTGAGCACCGCCACTGAAATAACTATAACTAGATTAAGCCGTTGACATATACAAATCGTCGATCAGAACTGTGTTGGGATGACCTCTGGTAGCGCCGATTTATACAGGACCACCACAACTAACGCGATCTGATTATTCACCGAAAGGATATCGTTTAATAAAAAACCAGGGTACTGGGACCTATTCACTGAGTGGTTAAACAAATATGAAAAGCGTACAGTAAATGATTCTCAAACAGAAGAAATCGCCAACGGGATTGCGCAGAAACATGAAAATACACAGCGTAATCTACGGGCGCTGTTTGAGAAGTATTTGAATATCCGAATAATGATCTTAAAAAAAAATTATGAATACAGTAAAACATCTAAACCATATATGGGCCGATGCTCGCAGTTTAACACAAATGACTGTCGAAACAACCAGTAAAGATTCCGGTTATAAAAAGTTATTTCTTGATCATTATAAGATCACGGAAGACTAACAGTCTAAGCTCAAACTACCCGGGTTGGACATCAATAAAATGAAAAAGGATATCGATGACATAACTGATGAATATTTTCCAAAGATCTATACCGCATGGGAGAAGACACAAGATCCTCCAGGTATTCTCCGACATAACAACGATCCAACAGGTGGTGCCGAGAGTTTTCAGAATATCATTGGAGGATAGGAGATGGGTGTTTTTGTTTTGCTTTTGCTTTTTCATTTAGAGGTCTGATGTTTTTTAATATTTTAGTTTTTTAAAGTTTGAAGGGTTGTTGACCTTTGGTTTTTAGAGAATAGAATGATTTGTGGCCAAGAAATGTTTTGAAACATATTTGAGTGTGTGTGTGTGTGTGTGTGTGTGTGTGTGTGTGTGTGTGTGTGTTTTGGATTTTTAACGTAGCTTTAACAATTTTCCAGTCATATCGCTACGATATCTGCAGTGTGGCAGTTTATGATGATGTCCAGCACTGGGGCATCATGCCGCAGACATGTAGCATGATGTCCCACCCAGCCATATTATCCTGACACCAGGCCGACCAGTCCTAACACTGACCTCTTAATGCTGAGCGCCAAGCAAGGCAGCTGTTAGTACCATGTTTATAACTCTTTGGTATGACTTGGTCGGGGTTCGAACCCACGACCTCCAGCATCCGAGGCGGACGCTCTAACCACTAGGCCACCGGAACGGTCTGAAACATATTTGGAAGAAAGGATGCATTTTGGCCTCGGGACGATTGGTGTTTCCTTTTAACAAAACATCGGAGGTTTGATGGCCCATTTTGTATTGGGAGGGAGGCCCATAATTAACTTTTGCTATTGGGGAGGAAGAATTTCTTGCTACACTTCTGATACGATGGTAGAGTGTTGGTTTTGGGTACAATTTCTTGTACGAAACTAGCCAAAAGAATACACCTTTTTGTTTTTTTCTTATTGTGTGAAGGCGATGGTATTTGCTTTTTACCTTGGGGCGGCCAATCGACTAGGTCGTATATTCCACCTCTTTCCACTCGGAAAGTTTTGTAGAACCTTCAATTTAAG
This sequence comes from Megalonaias nervosa, assembly GCA_016617855.1. NCBI lineage: Eukaryota > Metazoa > Mollusca > Bivalvia > Unionida > Unionidae > Megalonaias > Megalonaias nervosa. The sequence continues at coordinate 40,931 of JAECUM010028501.1, read as the reverse complement.
AACCCGTTAATATCACAGATCTTGCAGAGACATTATTTGCTCATACAGTCTGGAGAATGTATTCTGTATTGTTCGCAGCCTAGTCACATTCCTGTTGGAAGTAGTGAACGGGCAGATAAAGCTGTCAAAGCTGCCCTGCAGTCCTCAATTTCTCAATTCTTGATTCCACACACACACATAGATAGATAGATAGATAGATAGATAGATAGATAGATAGATAGATAGATAGATATATCCACGTTCTTCATGTTTAGTAAAATATATGGAATAGAATCTCTACAAACAGCCTTCAGCAACATATATCCCACCACTGGAAAGTGTCATCTCTCATACATAACAAATCTGAGAGATTAGGTGGTATTGAACCGATCGTGTATCGGACACACGCAGGCCTACCTGTCGCACGCATACCTCTTAAAGTGTGAACCTCGACTAGAGTGAAAACACTGCCAGTGTCCACTGGGAGTGGAACACATTCTTTTCAAGTCTGTCGACTTCCAAATTGCGAAAATGAAGAATTTTTAATGTGAGCTCAACCAAGAAACGTTTTGATGATGTACCACCACAGAAAATCTTGGACCGATTGATAGATTGCGGTTTATGTATAAACAAAAACATTAGCTATATGTTTTGAAGATTTTACATGTTTTACCTTTGTCTTTTATTTTATATATCTACATATTTACCTTTAGACTTTTATCGCTTGGTATTTCATGTTTATGTTTTTCTCTTCCTCGAGTTTTTGAGAATATATTTTACATTCTTAGTAGTTTGCTTTTAATCAGCACCAAATATCCAGTATTGCGCTTATGTGCCGTTAAAGCCTGCAACTACAACTACTTTTGTTCTTTTATTTTGTATTTCTTTAATCATCTATTCATTCATTTTATTCATCCTCTAGTGTCCGTGGACACTGACGAATGGTCGAATAAGGTCTTTTAGGTAATGTCCGAAGACCAGTTTATTTATAGTGATGGCTCATTTGTTTCATGAGTTCATGAATTTTAAAATAACTATTGATATTTCGAAACAAGGGGCTAGTTTTCATAAACGTCTAACGTATATTCTGTTATGGAAAACATCTCTTGACAGTTCCTTAATGTAAGTGGACATTGAAATGATCCCTGTAAATGAAACTTCTTGGCTTGAACACATCATTATCTGAAGAAATGGGAACTAGATGCCTTTCCAAAGGATACACTGAAACAGCAGGTCAGGGATGGTTTGGGCATATATCGAAAACGCCATCCTTAGATTACGGGTCTGACGTCTTCCCATCTGAGCTACTGGGGCTCCATTTTTATTGGTAGATATAAATTCATTGCCTCATCTTACTGATACTCACACTTATTACTTTTATATATTAAAGACAGGTAAGATCATTCGAACAGAGAATTAAGGTTTCTGGTAGTCATCGAGACTGCTATTCCGAGATCTTGTTTGTTTATTGAGTCGACAAGCTTTCCAAAAGGTACATACGTTTCCTATCATACAGGCATATTACGGTTAATTAGAACAACTTGCTTTTGGGGGGAGGGGTTATGGATCTTATTTAACTGTACATCAGCACAGTCCTGGCTATAATAGCTGAGAAAAAGAGGTTCTGAAAATATAATGGCAAAACATATTGCTGTTATCACTGGGAAGATACTCCCTTCGAAAGACCGCTCCGGTGGCCTAAGTGGTTAGATGCGGGAGGTCGTGGATTCGAACCCCAGCCCAGTCATACCAAAGACTTACAAAAATGGTACTTGCAGGTGCCTCGCTTGGCGGTCAGCATTAATATGTTAGTGTTAGGACTGGTCGGTCTGGTGTCAGGATAATGTTACTGGGTGGGACATCATGCTACATGTTTGCGACATGATGCCCAGAGCTAGACATCATTATAAACTGCCCCACGGCAGACATTGTAACGATATGACTGGAAAATTGTTAAAGCTACGTTAAAAATACAAATCATTACCCCCCCCTCCGACAAAAGCGTAAGAAATGAAAGATAAAGATGTTAAAATTCATTAAAAAGGTATATAAAAGATAAAATCTTTAAAATATAGTATCAGATTGTGTTATATACACCACATTCTTTAAGTAAAACATATCAGCGCTCCTCTTTGTTTTGTTATCTTCGCTACCCCACCCCTCCCCCATAAAACAAAATGTCATCAAAAGAGTAAAATATATTAGGGGCACATGTTAGCTTTGTTCTGTAGGAGCTACATCCCAGTGGATAAAAATGGATCCTGGAGTCAATGTCATTTTTATATGTATATATTTCTTTTCATGATTAGTATGGTAATAGGGCGCTTATTCGTCTTCACTCTGATTAAAATCCGATCTACACGTAGGACAGTGGAGATCTGATTTTAATCAGATTGATTCGTCTATAAACGACTAATAGGGTGCTCGTTAGTCTTTAAATGCCGAAATTATCGTACATTTAAATTTTCATCCCTGGGTATACAAATATTCAGATCTCGTCTAATGACATACCAAAGTTGGTAGTTTCAACTATGAGCGGTGCTGGAGGAGCTGCTTGACATTACTGACGCAGGATTTTACGTTCGGATTGGCAGGATGAGATTAACTGAATCCTGTATATCCGTATGCGAACAACTCTGATACATAGTACATCAATTACACACACACACACACACATACACACACACACACATATATATATATTCATTCATTTGTATTGTTTGTTGGCTTTTCTCCATGATTACATGTTATGTATATTTATATTGTCCAACTGACCTTGGTCAGTAAGCAAGCTAAGGGCCGACCTGACTAAGGACATTTATTTTCTAAACAACATAATACATTGCTAATATTTCTCTTTGATTATTGATTAAATATTCATATCATTATTAATGAAGGTAAACATGTTTACTTGAGTATGAATAAGGACTCTGGTGTTCCATTGGGAATTCCTGGTGTATGTGCTGTTTTACATGTTCTTTACTATTTTTTAGCAGGATACCTGATCTTGTTTACAACTTTTAATATTTTGAAATGAATTTGATGGAAAAATCCTTGTTTCTAAAATTGTTTATTATTCGGTTCTTAATCAAGTTGAGTATATTAGAATTGCTCAATCCTACCTTGACATCCGAAGCGGAACCAGTCTTATTATTGTGTTCATGATTTAATTTGGGAGGATTATTTGTTTAAATTTAGTGGAATTACAGTACTCAATTTTAAAACTGAATCATTAATTTGGAATGATTGTGATTTCATTCAAGGACATTTCCATTATATCATTGTGACACAGGAAGACTGTTGGCATATTAGAATATTCGAGGCTATTGGCACATCAGCACATTCAATATTGGAATTTATTCGGAACACCACTGGAATTAATTTGGAACTCTATATCTGGACGTGGGACAGAACCTTTAGGACTATTAGGGCTTTTAAATTCGCAATACTAGTCTTAAATTTTTTTCACTTTGTATTCCAGGGAAGTAAATTATTCGTTGAATTTTACTATATGGACGAAATACTCTGCCCACGCCTTGTAATAGGGACCTCCCTGCAGACCTTTCAGAGTTCCATATCCTCTCATATCATCACTGGTCTTCATCCAAGCAGGCGCACTCCAAGGACTTCCAAAAAGGATATATTTCTTCCATCCTTCTGAAGCATCTCCATTGCTTGTGTCATGAGGGGTATTTTATAGTGTATATCATCGTATTGCAAAAAGAATTTGATCATTTCAAAGTCCCCGTATGCATTGTCATAAGAGTAGGGATATGTGGAAAAGTCACAACTTGCCATTGGTATACGGCCTATGGAATACTGAATGCCCTCCGAGTAAAAGTAGGACTTGAATCAATTCTCCTGGGCCCCTTCTGGAAGGCTCATAACATTGATACCTGTAGCATCGGTGAATGCTCCGCCAAAACCTATTATTGTCTGATAGGTCTTGCATAGGTTCACGTGAAAATTCACCCCCGGGTAGGGCCCCGGACTGATGTTGAAGTAGCCTTCGAAATTGTTCAAGCGGTACTCGTCTCTCGAGGACAAATACACGATAAACTGCTGCGGCTTCAAGCCCCATTCTGGTGTAACTTTGTCACTAACCGTTGAGTTACATACACACACAAAAGAGCTATAGTCAAAAGCTTTTTTTGACGCAGTCTTCACCTTTGCAGAACAAAATCAGAAAACCCAGAACGAGGAGGAATTATACATTCATTCTGGTGCTGTCAAAATCAAATAAATGTCTTTACTGTAGACACTTCACAAATATGATGTGATTAATATGCGGCTTTCTCCTTAACCTTGCCTTGGTACAGGTTTCACATCTGTTCATGGCTCGATCGCTGGGTGAAGACTGCGGCGTTATCAATCGAAGTACACGTTTAAACGATCTTAAACATGCCCTAGCCGACAACAAATTGTTACCGTTCTCACGAGCATTACGCTTGCGCGAATCCTAAATTTTCAGTGTGTACCCAGAATTCGATAAGAACAACATTGTTAGCGCGACCCTCAGCAAATGTTATCCGGTCCCATATATATATATATATATATATATATATATATATATATATATATATATATATATATATATATATATATATATATATAAAACTGGCATATCAAATTATGATCCGGCCACACATTAATCATTAGTGACGTATGAAAATAACGATAAAAAGAATTAATAATCCTCGTTTTCTAAATGAATTTAATATGGTATACATTTTCAGCAAAATCCTTTCTGATTTCTATTCCCCATCCCCTCTCATGCATAACGGACAAACTACACAGAAATGTGAATGAGAGAGAAAAGGAATTTGGGCTGGATTAAAACTTAGAAATAGGAATTACACCAAATAACCTACAAGAATATGGTTTGTCGTAACGATACGTGTGCACTTTCCTTGGGATTTATCTACAGTGTTAATGAATGATACAAAGTTGCAAACCATGTCGACATTATGCATTAAATTGCTCGGTTATGTGGTACACATACTGTGACGTATTTAATGTTTTGTTTATTTTTTGTTGTTTCTTAAACATACTATTATGTTCTAAAAATAGATTATTATTAATTAAATATGAAAATGACTAAAGCTCTCTCTCTCTCTCTCTCTCTCTCTCTCTCTCTCTCTCTCTCTCTCTCTCTCTCCCCCCCCCATCGTAGAAAGATACGGGCTAAAATCTATGAAATGACTAACGTACAGGTTTTCGTTTGTGTCATCCCACGATATCTCTGGACTTATGAATGATGGTAAAAGATGAATCAAACCGACCAAAGGATGAGAGAGAGAGATTAATAGTCAAAGAACTTAGTTATGGACAAAAAAAAAATTAATCACCTTAAAGTAAGTCTCTCCAAACCCCGAGCCCACCTCTCTCTCACTGTTGTTTGGTCTATCAAAATAACAGTTTTACCAGTATCTCTCTTCCCCACCCCCACCCGCCGGACCATCGAAACAATACGGGTCAAAATCCGTGAAAAAACTAGCATAGCAAATTTTCGCAGGTGTCCTGTCTCTGGGCCTATACAAGATGTTAAAATTGACAGACTGTTTGTGTGTGTGTGTGTGATTTGGATTTTTAACGTAGCTTTAACAATTTTTCAGTCATATCACTACGATGTCTGCAGTATGGCAATTTATAGTGATGTCTAGCACTGGGGCATCATGACGCAGACATGTAGCATGATGTCCCACCCAGTCACATTATCCTGACACCAGGCCGACCAGTCCTTAGACTAACCTTTTAATGCTGAGTGCCTAGCGAGGCAGCTGTTAGTACCAGTTTTATAAGTCTTTGGTATGACTTGGTCGGGGTTCGAACCCGCGACCTCCCGCATCCGAGGCGGACGCTCATATCATTAGGCCACCGGAGCGGTCAAAATTTACAGACAAACCGAGCAACCGAAAGGGGAAAGAGATGGAGGATATATACAATCGTATGGTTGGTAGTAAAGTTAATTAAAGCATAATAATGACTTGAATCAACTGTAAACACATGTTAATGTTTGAAGTACCTTTTCACTTAGTCTATATTCCAAACTCGTTTCAATATACACGACGGTGACTAAATGTCTGCGCGTTTAGTGTTTACGAAGCTAACCATATTGTATTCTACTTTCATCATTTCAACCATCTTTCATGTTTAAATCATTAGGTGTCTTATGTATATTTAATCAATATGAATAAAATAGAAGCTCAGACAAGAAAAGTAGCAACTTATTTGCAAAGACGATTGTAAATAGCCACAATGGTATGGCACACAAATAATTTTGTAGCGGACACACTGGGCAGGGATGTGACTCCGTCAATACACTTTTGCCTGTAGTCAATGTTAACTCCGTTGGAAATACAAGCATGTCTATTTGTATGTGATATAAATTAAAAAATATGTATAGCATGTGTGTGTGTGTGTATATATATATATATATATATATATGTATATATATAATATATATATATATATATATATATATATATATATATATATATATATATATATATATATATATATATATATATATATATATATATATATATATGCGTTATGTAACACGAGAGTCAGAATAATCAGCTTATTAATTCAAAATGCAAATTTAATATTTGACATTTGCGTCTCAAACATATTTACATAAACTGGTCGGAATAAATGTTAATCAAAATCATGAAGCAGAATGAGAAATGCTGAAGCAATTAAATATAATGCTGAACTATTTTATTATATCTGGCATATTGCAGATGACATTGGGATATATTTCTGGCATTCATCTAATACCTTCCTCAAAACATGGTGAAAGATTAATTAGCTATGCAAAAATACAATCCGTTTTCAGATATGGGGTGTTGGAGCCAATACTGTTGGAGAGATGATTGTAAAGACTACAATGCGCGATAATGACGAAGAGTTGTGAACAGTGGCTGCAGAACAATAATTTGTACTCTTTACATGTGGATGATACCTTTTGTGCGTTTGGTTTCGACCTCAGTCGTAGTGAATTAACTGTAAACTCTAAATAACACTCGTGGATGAATGAAAACCCAAAGGTAAAGTACCAGATAATACACGAAGTTTGGATGAAATTGGTCATTAAAGTTCTGACGAAACTGGCCACGACAGCATGAAGGATGACCTCTTAAGCAGCTTTATCCAAATGTAACAAGATGACCGGGTTGGGGTCGGGTTATAACAAACACTTGATGGTGACAAAATACAATGTTTATTAATGAATGATTCAACGAAAAAGACTGTTTGATTCGTGTGCCAATAAAATCTAAATACTGGATACTTAAAGTATGCACGAACCAGATAATATTGCGCTTTAAATGAAATGAGTACTTATATGCAAGAAAAAACTTAAATAGTAAAAAGATACAATGATTAATGATTCAAAGTGATTCCACACGAACAATAGAAAAAATAACTCACGCAAACATTGACAATTTCCTCACAAATAGTAATACGTGATTTAGTTCACTCAAATAAGTGATGTATATGTTTCACTCAACTAATGAAATATGACTTGCGTTTTCACTCAGACAGTGAAATATGATATGAAACATTGGGGTATTTATCTTGCGGAGTCGAACACAAATCCGAAAGGTCTTTTTAGCCCCAACGCGCTGTCGAATGGTTGAGGAGCCACCACGAACGGTCTGCCCCTCCTTGTCTGCCTAAAGATCCGTAAAATCTCTTGTTCTCTGCAGATCCGTTGGTCCAGAAGCCTTGGTTCTTCACCACGTGATGACCTATCTTCTTCCGGGCCAATGTTACGCCCGACAGCAGCACACTGGGTAAAACAACCCAAATTAGCACCACGGCTAAACAACACCTACAATACGTGCATATACGGAGATACATCATAACTAGCACTCCGTCCCTCATTCACTCTTTCAGCACTACACTTAGCATTCACCAGTCACCAGTCACCGGCCATCAATCAATGAATCACCAATCAGTCAGCTCTACAGCTGGAGATCGCACGTCATTACAGTTTTATTGGTGTGGTTACTCAGATTGACATAATTTGAGTAACCCCCTTGTGACAAAAGTTAAAGTATTTTATGTGTTCATGTTTTTTTCCATATGTGTGTTTCTTGTATTAATTTTATTAAATTTCGTTTTTATTACATTTTGAGTAAGGGTTTGTACACCATTCAAATCTTATTTCTTCTAATATATCAAATTTCTGGAGTTGTTATTTAATTCATAATCATAGTTTCCTGTAAGTCTAAAGTTTAATAAATAAAAGCTAAATTAAATTAATTCATATTTAATTTTTATTAGGTATAGTTTTATAGTTTTAATAAATAGATATCTATTATACTGTTTCTGCTTTGCGCATAGGTCGTTTGAGATCTTAATTAGGCAGAGCAGCATTCACACTACGCTTTCGCGATCACCTGAACACTAGCTCAGGTGCCACGAGTTTCTTGTCTAATACATGAATGACAATTTTGATCGTAAATATAATATCAAGTGGTTATAGTTAGGTTACTAATAATTTAATTTATTAAAGTAATACATGAATAATTGTTTAGTTTAGTCAGTTTAATCGTAATCAGTAAATTTTGAAAATTTAGCTAAAATATTTATTGGTAAAGTTAAATTAATATTAAACTGTTTAATAAGTGTTCTTCGCATTCGTTTAAGTTGTTTAAACATTTACGTAATATGAATCATAAGTGCGTTTTCCATTGCGTTAAGTTATCTTTTAATCCATACAGTATGGCGAGTGTCTTTTCTCCCTGATCACAGGAAGGAGTCTCAATATCGCAATTATGTCGATATGTCCTTTCTCCCTGCTCAACAGGAAGGAGTCTCATCATCGCATATTGTATTCCATTTCTTTTGTATTTCATTAAATTTCTTTCAATATTCTAGCTCCATGGCCTTAATTCAAAGTCCGTTTCGTTTCCGTTCGTTTGATTCTGTAATTCTTCTGTTTATCTGACATTTTGGAACTAGGGGGCTCCTGTACTGAGTAAACTTGCTGACAAGACGCTCCGTAATTAACGTCATTAAAGTAGACTGCTTACTGACAAGACTCTTCGTAATGCGATGTTTAGCTCTACAGTGAGGTAATTTATACACAGATCATGTAGCCTAGGCCGATAAATCAGCCCTTTACCCCGATGATACTGATTTTCGGATGAGGGGCTGATATCATCTATTCATTAAAAGCTGCAATTATCTGCAGGCAAATTTGGCTGCACACATCGGTGTACTTTTTATATACTTACCGGTATTTCTCGTGGCCGTGCAGCTACCGTCGGCTGATGGGTTCTTTTGGTGACATGGCAATAACCTTTCCGGATCTAATCCTTTGTGTCGTGACTTGTAAATCCAGATGGAATAGCACAACCATCTTTTCGGTGGCCATTTTGAATTTCGCGCTTGATATGGCTATTACCAATTACCGGTATGTGTCTAAAGTGTACGAAGGTTTGTTCCGGAAAGATTTGCATGCAGCAAAATTGCACATTTTAATGAACAGGTCACATCAGACCCACATATCGTCCATCAGTATCAAGACAGATTTTGTGGGGTTGATTTATCGGACTACATGTAGCCATACACTGCCTGTGCGCTCAAGGTATATCGGTTTTCTCATCGTAAGCACTTTGCTTGTGCAGCCTGGGATGAACCGAACTCACTATTTCGAAATAATAAACGATATACAAAAACCACCCTCGGGTATCGCTGTACAAAAAACGAAACCCGAGTACATGTATTTAATCCAAATAATAAATAAACGATAAAGATATACAATTTCGTGACACCAAAATTGTTATTTTATTTGAGCATGAGTAAAGCTAAAATAGTTTTTTCTTTCACAAAAAGAAAGACATTATTGTTAATGAACCTGTACATATTTTATTTGTGTTAAAAATAGTTTACTTAATACGATTAAACTAATCCGATATAAAAGTAGGCATTCAAATCACTGCAACATAAAACACTTCTCAATTTTATTTTTACAAAATCGGTGAGCATCTAGTTTGTTATTACTGATAACACTGGTAACTCACATGTTATCACTGATAACACTGGTAACTCACATGTTATTACTGATAACACTGGTAACTCGCATGTTATCACTGATAACACTGGTAACTCACATGTTATTACTGATAACACTGGTAACTCACATGTATGACAATGGTATATTAACTTCCAAGTAATTGGCTTTCAGGATCGTATTTAGGTCCTAATGATAGACTACGCATAACACAAATATATATTTGAGGAAACATGCATAAAAGCGTGTGTAACAAATTTTTTTTTTTATTTAATTGAGGGCTTGTACACATTTATTTATATGAAAATCCTAGTTTTAACGTCAACGAACGTTCTTTTGAAACCAGACCATTATGACCACGTGGACTTCCTACGCATCAGAAATTGAGAATTCCTTTTCTTTGCATCGTAAGTAAATGTAGGATGCTACAGACTGTTCCTTTTGAAAAAACAAATGTATGAAATGTGCATAATAATTTCAATATTTTGAAAGCCTTGGTGGGCAAACAATTCATATTATTCGACGAGTTAAATAGGTTGAAATCTCGTGTAACAAACTATTCATATTATTGGACGAGTTAAATAGGATGGAATCTCATTAAACAAGCTATTCCTATTATTCGACGAGTTAAATAGGATGAAATCTTATGTAACAAACTATTAATATTATTCGACGAATTAAAGAGGATGGAATGTCATGTAGGAAAGAAACAACGAAATATTGATACTGGGAAAAATGTAGCCATTTATCCACGAAAATTGAAATTGACAATAAGGAAAGATGAGCCATAAATAATTCCGTGTAAATGTATCGCTGTTATTGTTTCCACAGACCGCTCCGATGACCTAGTGGTTAGAGCGTCCGCCTTGGATGCGGGAGGTCGTGGATTCGATCTCCGGCTGAGTCATAACAAAGGCTTATAAAAATGGTACTAACAGCTGCCTCACTTGGCACTCAGCATTAAGAGGTTAGTCTTAGGACTGGTCGGCCTGGTGTCAGGATAATATGGCTGGGTGGGACATCATGCTACATGTTTGCGGCATGATGTCCCAGTACTAGACATCACTATAAATTGCCACACTGCAGACATCGTAGCGATATGGCTGAAAAATTTTTAAGCTACGTTAAAAATCCAAATCACACACACACACACACACACACACACACACACACACACACACACACACATGATGGCAGGTGTATTTCAAAGTGCAAAGTGTGTCAAGATTGTTGGCAGGGCGTTGTGGTCCATCGGTCTTGGATAATACCTCCAAAGCAAGATAAAGATCTAATTTTGGAGTCGCTTGTGTTTTCTTAAATTCGTTGTACGGGAGAAAAAACCACATCACTATTCAGAGTGGATAAAAGTGCGCTTAAATGAAGACAAGTCGTTGTCTGATACGTTATATCAAAAGGTCAATTTGGCCCCCTTCCCCAACTCTTCTCTCACTATCTCTCGCACTGACAGCAGCAACTAGCAATCACCAGCCGTCCATATTCAGTATAATTATAATTCATATTCCTCCTTGCAATTTTAAGTCTTGGATGTAGGTCTATTTAGATTGCTTTATTTCATTTGGATGATATTTATCTTTGGATGAGAACTAGATATTCTGATTCACCAGCACTGGTGTCATGAAGGGTTACACTCACGGTGGGCCTCTGGTGGCCATTAGATTTATGACTTGGTTAACGTTCCCCGTTTCCGTCGCCATTTTTATTAAGCCGTAGCCAGATGTAGTTTGTTGAATTTCGGCATGGACGCCCGCAGAATAGGTCAAGGGGGGGGGGGTGTCACGTAACCCCCCCCCCCAATCATACTGCAAATATATATGTAAATTCCGACAAGTTTAATCATGCAAATGAAGCTGAAAATGTGTCACAAGATTGTGTTCAAAACGCTTAGTAAATATTAGCTTTAGTTTCAGACTGCTTACTATACTAACTCTCCCGGCCGTGACTGACTGACACCCACCCACCCCCACTGCAAAAAATCATGAGGGCGCCCATGAATTTGGGCACGTGTTTACCTTATAAGTAAGCGGTGAATATTTTTCCTCATCTCGGTCAACAACACTGGATATTGACCGGTAGCAACAGCGTCAAAATAAAGTGACTGTAAAGTATATAATAAATATATTTGGATACCTCTGATACTGTATCTTCACCTTATATAACGTAAAACCCGGTATACACATAACCAAGTACCAAAACCTTTGAACATATCTCTTTTGGCATATATTGCCACTTGATACTAAAACTTGGAAGAAAATATAGATGAAGTTATATTGTTACGTATCAGCTCGTTTAAAGTAACAAAGAAAATAGCGAAGACTACAAGCTTTGTCAATTTTAACAAAAATAATTTCTTTCCCTAGAAAACACGGTGAAAGGTAAATATATGAAACAAGACTTACGATTTGCGAAGAAGATCCAAAAATTTGTCCTAATATTGTGAAAACACACAAGTCCTGTGACTAAACAGTTCTAAATTGACGTAGTCTGAATCTCAATTCCGTTCCAAGATGGCAGATGATGATGTCAGACGGAAGTTAAACACAAATGTCCAGATTTTTCACTGAATCACAATTTGTAGTGTTCTGTTCCAATTTAGAAATAATTTCAGCAAATGTCTTTGTCCAAAGCCAGTTATGTAGTTCTCCAGGGAAAATAATTATTATTTAGAAGGTAGACGAAGTAGAACTATCCTCAATAACAAAACACATGTTATTCTTCATACGTACGAACGAACGAACTCTTTCCAGCACAAAAGAAGACCTTCTTAAGGTATTGAAAACTCTATATGATGTTATGATGTGACTCTCTAAGATGTTAAAATATGACTCTAGACTAGTTCGCAGCTACCTGAGTATTTTAAAGCAAACTAATACGTCATTTGATGTACAAGCATGAAGAAATCGTGCGATTTCGAAATATCGCCAACGTAGTATAGAATGTCAACAAGTATTATTAGAAATGACCGTGGTCATAGCCAATCATTTACATAGCTATTTCCGACTGTTTACTTAATATGACAAAACCGTCATGCAAAAATCGTGCTTACGCGAGTCACATTTACGTTCTAAATAAACACGATGTTATTAACAAAATATCAGACCCTGCGAACATAATCATCATCATAATTATAATTACATTTAATGATATAAAAAATGAAATAAAAATGAAATAAAAAGATCTATAAAGAATTCAAATTTTAACACATGTAATTTAACTACAGGGTCGTAACACTTTCCCCCATAAAGAAAAAAGAAAGATTTATGTAATAAAGCTTTCTTTTTTACCACATGTAAATTATACACGAGGTAAAAAAAATTACATAAGAAGAACTCTTATGAATTATACAAAAATGTATATGAAAATGATATTTCTATACACGGGAAAGTGCGTCTGCAATTAAATTGTCTTTTCCTTTAATGTGCCTGATCTCAATAATCTCTGATCATTATTTTTCATCCTGTCGATGAAAGTAAGAGGGTTGTGATCACTAAACAACAATCGGAGAAGGAGCCGAACTAACATAAACTTCAAAATGCTGTAATGCCAGTATTAAAGCCAAGCATTCCTTCTCGATTGTTGAGTAGTTTCTTTGGTGTTTATTTAATTTCTTAGAGAAATAACACACTGGGTGTTCTACACCATTTTTGTCATCTTGAAGCAAAACTGCTCCAACCCCAACATCACTTGCATCCACAGATAGTTTGAATGGTTGACTGAAATCTGGAGCTGTTAAAACTAGTGAACTTTTAAGTATGGCTTTTAATTTATCGAAAGCCTCCTGACATTTCTCAGTCCAAAGAAACTTGTTTTTCTTTCTCAACAAATTTGTCAGAGGTTCAACTATATCAGAAAAATTAGAACAAAATTTGCGATAGTACCCAGCCATACTCAAAAACCGCATCAGCTGTTTTTTTACTGACAGGCACAGGAAATTCAGAAATAGCCTTGACCTTAGCATCTATAGGTTTAACCTGACCATGTCCCACAATATGTCCTAGAAAAGTAACACAAGCACGGCAGAACTTACTTTTAGATAAATTGATAGTCAAATTTGCATCCGTGAGTCTGTCGAAGAACTTCCGAATCGTGGCTAGATGTTCTTTCCAGGTGTTGTTGTAGATGATGACATCATCAATATAGGCATCACAATTGTCTAGACCAGAAGTAATCATATTCATAAGGCGTTGAAAAGTACTTGGAGAACCCTTCATCCCAAATGGCATTACTTTATACTGGCAGAGTCCATCTGGAGTCACAAATGCCGAAATTTCTTTTGCTCTTTCCGTTAGTGGAATTTGCCAAAAACCCTTCAGAAGGTCGAATTTAGTGACGTATTTGGCATTTCCAATTTTGTCGATACAGTCATCGATTCTTGGCAATGGAAATGAGTCTGTTTTTGTCACACTGTTCACCTTCCTATAATCCGTACACATTCGGAAAGTTTTATCCGGTTTCGGAACAAGAATGCACGGTGAACTCCAATCACTCTTACTGGGCTCTATAAAATCATTTTCCAGTAAATACTGAATCTCTTTTTTTATGTATTCCTGTTTAAAAGGATTCATCCTGTATGGGTGTTGTTTCATGGGTTTTGAATCTATTATTTCAACGTCGTGAAAAATTTTGTTTGTCCTTGTAGGTATGTCTGGAAACAAGTGCTCATATTCAGACAATAATTGTTTAAGTTCACTTTTTTCTTGATTTTGTAAACGAGAAAGCTTCTGGTCTAGATTTTCCATAACTTCCGAATTCCGAAGACTGGTTGTTCCAAGATCAGTAGAATCCAACTGAACTCCTTCATTCAAATCCTCAGTTGGTGGGACAGGTACAACTAAATTAATTGCATGATTTACCTGGCTATTTCTTTCAACATACTCCTTTAACATATTGATGTGGCACAGTTGTTTTGGTTTTCGCCTATCAGGAGTATTTATAATGTAATTTAAATCACTTATTTTCTTTTCAACCGTGTATGGACCATAATATTTTGCCTGAAGAGGATTTTGTGGAATGGGCAAGAGAGCCAGGACTATCACCAGATTGAAAGCTCCTATACCTTGAATTTTTATCGTATCTTAATTTCATCTTTGATTGAGTAGTGTGCAAATTTGCTCTTGCGACCTCACAAGCGTTTGATAATTTATACTTGAAATCAGAGACATAATCAAGAAGATTAAGTTCTGTTTCTTCATTTGAAAGAAGTTTCTCTTTCAATAACTTTAAAGGTCCACGCACAGTATGTCCAAATACCAGTTCAAAGGGACTGAACCCTAGAGATTCCTGAACGGACTCTCTAACTGCAAACAAAAGTAAATGAATGCCTTCATCCCAGTCTTCACCTGTGTCAAAACAATACGACTTCATCATATTTTTCAGTTTGATGAAATCGTTCCAAAGCCCCTTGGCTCTCAGGATGATAGGGAGATGATTTGAACTGTTGAATGCCCAATTCATGCATGGCTTGCTGGAAAATTCCAGACATGAAATTTGACCCTTGATCCGATTGGACAAATTTGGGAAGGCCAAACTGAGTAAAGAACTTTATCAAAGCCTTTACTATATTTTTGGTTTTAATATTCCTCAAAGGAATTGCCTCTGGGAATCTTGTTGACGCACACATTATGGTCAACAAATATTGGTTGCCTGACTTGGTCTTTGGTAAGGGACCAACACAATCTACCATAATTCTACTGAATGGTTCGTCAAATGCAGAAATTAGTTGCAGATGAGCTTTAGGTATCTTTTGATTTGGTTTTCCTACAATTTGACAAGTATGACAAGACCTACAAAACTTGCACACATCACTTTTGATTTTTGGCCAATAGAAGTGAGTCAAGATCTTGTGATACGTTTTATTTATCCCTAAATGACCAGCCATAGAAGTTTCATGGGCCAAACTAAGTATTTCCTGTCTGTAAGGTTTCGGAACCACAATCTGATATTTTACTGACCATTCGTCACTAGCAGGTACCTCGAGAGGTCTCCATTTTTTCACAAGGACTCCCATTTTTAATGAAGTAACAGACAGGTACTTCAATTGCTTCAGTTTCACTAACGGCCCGCTGAAACAAACAGGAGATCTCAGGATCCTTCTCCTGTTCGACGACAAGTGATTGTCGTTTATCACCCTGATTAGATGAAAGAGAATGAGTATTTAAAAGAGGATCACTATGATCAATACCTTTTGACTGATCCAAATTAGATGTGAAAGTGACCTCATCAAAAGCCTGACCAATACATGTGTCAGCTAAAGGAATACACTCCTTATCAAAATCATTCTCAAGAGCTTTCTTTGCCATAGCTCTGGTAACTGCACAAGCTGGGAATAAATCAGGGATTTCTTTTCCAATAGGATCAACTTTCTGATCCAAAGAAGGCTTGTCAGTTACAAATGGATTAACTACAACCTTGTCTCCAGCTAAGTCATTGCCTAGCAACAAATGAATGCCCTCAACGGGTAAAGTAGATACTTAACCGACTGTCACAGGTCCTGAAACTAAGTCTGACGACAAATTAACAGAATGGAGAGGAACATTAACAAAGCCGCACTCTACTCCTTGAATGAGAACACTCATTAGAACAGGTCTTCTCAGAAGAAGGCAAAATACCTGAAACTAAAAGACTCTGAGAAGCTCCTGTATCCCTCAAAATTTTAATAGGGATAGGATTGGCCAAATCACCCAAGAGTGATATAGAACCCTTTGACATGAATGGTTCAAAATTCTCCATAACACAATCAGACTGAGGTTTTTCAAACCCAACAAATGTATTGTTTTCAATACATGACCGTGACCTTGACCTCTTAGCAATAAGAGCATTTGGGATAGGTCTATCTTAATTCTGATGCCTATATTTCAATTTGAAGCAATCAGAAATGACGTGTCCTTTTTTCTTACAATAGGTACACGTAGGAATAGACAAGGATTTTGAATCAAGTCTCTCAGAGGCTTGATTTTTAGAATTTGTGCCAGATTGTGTTTTACTGAGAGTCGTATTTGGCTGAAACTTTTCTATCAGTAGACTGCTGAGTGAAAGATTTGCTTACAACAGGAACTTTATGAGTTAAGGAATACTCATCAGCAGCAATAGCAGCTTTTTCCAAGGTTTCAAACTTATGCTCTTCAAGATGATTCTTAATGTCACTATGGACACAGTTCTTGAACTCTTCAAGTAATACTAATTGTTCAAGACTTTCAAAATCATGTTCGATTTTCTTGGCTAAGCACCATCTTTTGAATAACTGTTCTTTTTCTCTAGCAAATTCAACATATGTTTGTCTAGCATCTTTCCTATAGTTTCTGAACTTTTGCCGATAAGCCTCAGGGACTAATGCATAACCCTTCAAGATGAATTCCTTAACCAAATCGTAATCAGTACTTTGCTGTACTGACAGAGATATATAGATATCTCTGGCCTTGCCACAAAGTACACTCTTTAATAATTGAGTCCAATGCACTCTTGGCCATTTCGAATTCTCAGCAACTTTTTCAAAATGAATAAAATATTTGTCTACTTCCTTTTCACTAAAAGGGGGAACTAACTTGATATTTCCTAAAATGTTAAAATTTGAACTAGTATGAGAAGTGGAATCGTGCTTGCTACTTGCCATCTCAAATTCTTTCATTCTAATTTGAAATTCTTTCTCATCCTTCTCTTTTTGCATCTGTCTCTCTCTCTCTCTCCCTTTCTTCAAATTGCATTTGTTCCTTTTGTAATTCTATTTGCCTTTCTTTTTCCCTTTCTTCTATTTGTCTTTGTTCCTTTTGTAATTCTATTTGCCTTTCTTTCTCCTCCTTTTCAGATTGTAATCTCATTTGTTCTTTTTGCAATTCTATTTGTCTTTCTTTTTCCTTTTCCTGTCTTTTTTTCCTTTTCCTGTCTTTCTTTTTCCTTTTCTTCAAATTGTAATTTCATTTGTTCTTTTTGTAATTGTATTTGTTCTTTCTCTTTATCTCTCTGATTCTGAAGCTCTAGCTTCCTTAACTCTGTTTCCATCTTGTATTTCATTTTTAGTTCTATTTTCTTAATGTCAGAGTCTGGCATAGACTTACTGACAGATGCCAAAACACTTTGGTCAAAAATACCCTTCCCTCCCTACCAAATGTTGAATTAAAATATTTTTGATTTCTTGTTTTGTCAAGGAAGCTTTTACTTCAGAAAGATCGTACTTCCTGGCAAGTTCAAGCAACTCATCCTTTTTCAAACTATCCAACTGCACTTGAGTTGGACTAGAAAGAAAAGTCTCCACTTTTGACATTGTGAAAGAAAGCCTGTTGTTTCCACTAAAATTTCAAGCAAAATGAACTAGGGGAAATTAAGTTTCAATTTTTAGCCAATTTCATATATCCCGGACGAGCCCCCAATTTCTTTATCTTAGGTATCGGCTCGTTTAAAGTAACATAAAGAAAATAGCGAAGACAAGCTTTGTAAATTTTAACAAAAATAATTTATTTCCCTAGAAAACACGGTGAAAAGGTAAATATATGAAACAAGACTTTTTTACGATTTACGAAGAAGATCCAAAAATTTGTCCTAATATTGTGAAAACACATAAGTCCTGTGACTAAACAGTTCTAAATTGACGTAGTCTGAATCTCAATTCCGTTCCAAGATGGCGGATGATGATGTCAGACGGAGGTTAAACACAAATGTCCAGATTTTTCACTGTGAATCACAATTTGTATTGTTCTGTTCCAATTTAGAAATAATTTCAGCAAATGTCTTTGTCCAAAGCCAGTTGTGTAGTCCTCCAGGGAAAATAATTATTATTTAGAAGGTAGACGAAGTAGAACTATCCTCAATAACAAAACACATGTTATTCTTCATACGTACGAACGAACAACTCTTTCCAGCACAAAAGAATACCTTCTTAAGGTATTGAAAACTCTATATGATGTTATGATGTGACTCTCTAAGATGTTAAAATATGGCTCTAGACTAGTTCGCAGCTACCTGAGTATTTTAAAGCAAACTAATACGTCATTTCATGTACAAGAATGAAGAAATCGTGCGATTTCGAAATATCGCCAACGTAGTATAGAATGTCAACAAGTATTATTAGAAATGACCGTGGTCATAGCCAATCATTTACATAGCTATTTCCGACTGTTTACTTAATATGACAAAACCGTCATGCAAAAATCGTGCTTACGCGAGTCACATTTGCGTTCTAAATAAACACGATGTTTCTAACAAAATATCAGACCCTGCGAACATAATCATCATCATCATAATAATTACATTTAATGATATAAAAAATGAAATAAAAATGAAATAAAAAGATTTATAAAGAATTCAAATTTTAACACACAAGTAATTTAACTACAGGGTCGTAACAATATATATATATATATATATATATATATATATATATATATATATATATATATATATATATATATATATATATATATATATATATATATATATATATATATATATATATATATATATATATATATATATATAGGGACCAAGTACCAAATACTTGCAAAAATGGAACAAAACACAAATGTTGCTTTGTTTATTTGTGTATATATTGCAAATTTGATAGCATGACACAAAACATGCATGTGACTCTGTGTATATATTGAAACAAGGTAGATAAACTTTGAACTGTACAGGTGTAAAAGACGTCTATTACCACTGCATTATCCAGGCCTTTAAAATTTTAAATTAAGCAAAAACAAGAGAGGAAACAAGGTATGAAGCAGCTGCAATTTCTATCAATACCCTGATACAATGCTGTCAAAAAATGAAGTGTCAGTCCAGTTTGACTGTGAAACACGTATGCTCTTAATGCAGTCCCGCCGCCCCGAAAAAATAAAATAAAATAAAAACTCAAAATTCTCAAAATTAGATTGGTCTAGCAGACTGGTTAGTCCACACATAGCTCCAGATCGGTATAAATTTCTTGTGTAGAAGGTATGAAGACCAGTCTAGCATGACAGCCAGTCAGAATGTTTGCAATGCGTGATCTCGACACATTTAAGAGATAAATAATACAGCTTATCTTCACCAGTTTCCGTTTTGATATCCGTTTTGTTTATAAATGAAAAATGCATGATATTAATATTTTTCAAATGCCAAATAACTGGGATAACATAAATTACACAACGATATGAAGCACTGATACTATCATGTCTACCTATCTCTGTATAATGTTTATGACGAGAACATTGAATGTTGAAAGAGCTTTCTAGGTATAAATAGGTAAACCTATGCAAAAATACTTCTCAACATTTAATAATGTTTTATAATTTTGATAATACCTACATTTAGATGACTGTGTGATTTTATCATGCAAGTTTTGACTTGCACGATCATTGACTCTTTGAGAGAGTGCTGTTACAAATACACTAACATTTCCAACTTCTCGCGATGACCATGCAAAGCCAAATCCATATCTAAATAATAAATATATCAAATGTGATGCCCATGTAACACGTCCGTTATCATCTAATGATTTAAGCAGTTTGTAGCATTCTGCTGGACATCTGCTCCTATCAATATGTAACAATTTACACCAATATTTTACATAACTAGAGTAGTTTGTAACACAAAGATAATCTGCCACATTTTCCAAGGTCAACATAATTATTCACATTAAACGAGATACATGGATACTATCTGCATAAATGGCTATGAACATTTTGAATAGATTATGAATATGTGTCCCAAAATTTCAGAACCATAACATAACCATCGCATAAAACAATTTAAAGGCATCTGCACAACTTAAGTACCCAAATTTCCTTTGGTAATAAAAGATAGCCATAATAGATTTGATACTCTGTGCCTCAAGTACACAAATTTACTTTGGTAATAAAAGATATTCATAATAGATTTGATACTCTGTGGTACTAATGTTTCATTTTGGGTTTAAATGGTCCTTGGTCAAGGTCACAAGAACTAAGGAGAAAAAATTTCCACAAAACCACTTAGGTTCTTTACCACATTCCTTGACTAAATTTGTAAATGGCTGTCATTTCAGACCAGGAAGACACTTATTGATTTGGTGGTTAAAAGGTCAAAGGTCACGGTAAGAGGAACTCCAAGAAGGACAACAATTTCTACAAAATATCTCTGGTCCTATTTCACAACAAATTTGTTGATGACTTGTATTTGAGACAAGAAAGGCACGTGTCAATTTTGTGATCAGTAGGGTAAAAGGCGAAAGTAACTGAGAGTAAAAGAATAGTTTATGTACAATAACAAGTTTTGCGCCCTTGACCTTGGCCAGATTTTATGCTTTGCTTGTATTTGATACCAGAAAGACACCAATTAATAAACTGGAGTGTATCATTTAATACTGCTAGGCAATGTCACCAAGCAGTAGTGACATTGTACACTGTTACTACATATTTTAGTACCCGAGTTTGCTGGTACCACCAAGGCCTAAATTGACAAGCTAGTATCATATGGCAGTAACAGATAGAAATTGAATCTCCCGATTAATCAGTGACATCATCTGCACAACAGCGACATCATTTCCTTAACTGTTGGTTGGGAAGCTTCCCCTTGAATTTCAGTGATTGGTTGGAAGCTTCATGTCAGCAAGGTGCATCATGGGAAATGGGTCCAGAGATTCTTTAATTTAACTAAGATGCAGAATGATTATTATCAGTGGTCTATTGAGCAAGTCTAGTATGATACAGCTGTCTTCGGAAGTAGCGGTATATCTGACCAATAAAAGAGGGTTTGATATAGATGTATACTTATACTTTTTACCATGTGATGGTAGTATGAGGTGCTTATATTTTATTTCCAAATTTGGTTTGTATACAAATTCTCTTAAATTGTTTTCCCTCATCCTAATGTAATTCTTTCCAGATTTTACCTTTATCTCTTAGTTTTATTTTGAAATCTACGTAAGCTAACGGTGAATTGGACACGTTTATATTAGTGATTTTAATTGTAGTTTATAATATAATATAATATAATATAATATAATATAATATAATATAATATAATATAATATAATATGCCGTAATAATCTTAATATGTTTCATGAAGATCCCATCTTTTTCGATAAAAACTATTCTGTATATTCCCATCAAAGTTTTACCCTCCATGACTTTAATTCAATATATATATATATATATATATATATATATATATATATATATATATATATATATATATATATATATATATATATATATATATATATATATATATATATATATATATATATATATATATATATATATATAAACTGCTTTGATATCTATTAAATCGTTGATGTTGTATGTCAAGTGTGATCGCCGGTCATGTGGTAACAACTGCACTATCATCAAGGTAAATCTCGCACATTGTTAAATACTCGTAAAATCTTTAGAATCTTGTTTTATATGAAG
Source organism: Megalonaias nervosa (assembly GCA_016617855.1). NCBI lineage: Eukaryota > Metazoa > Mollusca > Bivalvia > Unionida > Unionidae > Megalonaias > Megalonaias nervosa. The sequence goes on along the minus strand of JAECUM010028501.1, from coordinate 18,548 downwards.
ACCCAGAAATAAGTTTATCATACTTTGAATAGCACTAAGCTCGATGATTCCAACAGTTGACTTCACGAAATTACGTCTGCATGCAAGATGTCCGTCACTAGATCACACAGTAAATTTGTAATGTTCACATTTTGATTAAATTTCACTTGTTCCTTGTAAATGCTGGTCTTCTATTATACAAGTATGAGTTTGTTTTGAATAGTTAATATCGTATTCTTCATTTTTATGCTGGTCAATGTATTTTCAATGTTGTATGCGTTCATTGGTACTTGTTTACTCTTCACCCAAGCTTAGCAGTCTTAGTTACGACTTAAAGTACATTGACGTTTGACGGACATGACATAGTACATAATGTATGTATATATAAATGTATATTTGCGAATGACATAGTGTAAACGGACAAGTGATGCTAGTTAAATTGTATATTAACCCTCAGTTTGTATCGCTGGTTGTAGAGTATCTGTTCTGCGCCATCAGGTCTGTAGGGCATCCTGGACAAGCAATGATCAGTTAAAATTATGTCATATGACTATTTCCGAAGAGTATAAATAGGAACTAAATTCGAAGATCGGCAGTTAGCGGTAAACATTAGCGTCTCTATCTACGTATCTCCACCAAATGTAAAGAACGCTGTATTGAGGTAGTCAATCAAGGTCTTGTTTATTATTTTGGGGCACTAAAACTTTTTAGTAATTATAATAACTGGTTAAAATGTTGTAAAATATCTGGAGCCATTCCACGACCACGTTATAGGTGAATTCATACTACAACGAACGTGTTATAAATGGGGTTTCACTGTATTTAGCTGTAACTACTATATGGGGGTATTTGGATATCTAGTAGTATAGATAGTTTGAGGTTCCTCTCTCAGAGACCCCCTACCCCTCTAAAACGTTATACGTTAAACTTTTTGTCAGCAGCCTTTTTTAGCTTAAAATGATGACTTTCATTTCTGACAAAATTTGTTTTGTCGGGGTAGGGGGTCTCTGAGATAGGAACAACTCAACTATCTATACTACTATTACAGCCCTATACTATAAAGTTTAGACAAAATTTCATATTAAACAAATGAAATATTATATATAATGTCCTTCTGTCATTCAATCCGACATGTTGGATTTGATCTGACAAATAAATTTTGTAAGAGATTTAATTCGATTAGAGCAGCCTCAAGCTATACTGGTATAAAAACTAAAATAATAAGCGATTGTATTAAAAAAGTTGGATATCATATATCACCAAAATATGGGTCAGTATGGTTATTCGCGACTGAAAATGATATGAGAATAGTGGGTTGGGCAGATGATGTGATGACATTTATTGACAATATGGTTGATATTTTATTTGATAATGATATTTCTAAAGCTGTAAATATTTGTTTAAAATAAAAATAATAGTCCCCTCTGAGGACTGTTTCAAGATGATTATATACATATGATTATGATTATATACATATGATTATGATTATATACATATGATTATATACATATGATTATGATTATGATTATATACATATGATTATATACATATGATTATATCTTAATTAAGGACAGCACAAAACACAGAATCTTAATTACAGTAGCGTATTTACAGCAAGCATATTTACAGTAACAGTATTTACAGTAACGTATTAACATATTTACAGTAACAGTATTTACAGTAACGTATTAACATATTTACAGTAACAGTATTTACATATTTACAGTAACAGTACATCTAGACTTAACTAACTTATCTTAAGGACGGTATTACGGGCCTTCTCTACGTTCAATACAAATTTGCACACTCCCCCATCTTAATCACCCAGGGAGTGCAAAATTGCACCCACCAAGTGACATGGTGGGAGAGTGTACAAATTTTCTATTGAAACATAGACGGGCTAGCTGACGCCCCCACTAAAGAAGAAGATTTTGGCATAATATCGCCTTTCGCCCGACAATTTGTCGGTCACGAGAATCGAACCACAGACCTCGAGCATGAAAATCCAACGCGTTAGCAATCGGCCACCAGACTTTATTATATATATGTCTAAAAAAGTTATCATAACTAACTTATCTTAAGGACGGTATTACGGGCCTTCTCTACGTTCAATACAAATATCATAACAGCATTATATTATCAAATTTTGAAAACACGTAATTTTACATTATATTATCTAATTTTGAAAATATTATTATAAATAAATTGAGAAAAAACATAATTTTTGATTTTATATTGTACAGAAAAACGAATATCCTAATGCTAGGCTGAACTGTATAAGATCGACCGTTTCCAGTGATACTAACGAGTGGACTGAATGAAATACACAGATGTTATATATATATATAAGTCGAAGCTAAATTAAAAGATCTGATTCTAAAAACATTATTATAAATAAATCGAGAAAAAACATGATTTTTGATTTTATATTGTACAGAAAAAACGAAACCTAATGTTTGCCTGAATTACGACCATACAATTATCTTCGACAGAAAATCGGCTGTTGCTAAGGATACTGGCTGAATGACGGCATTACTGCAGAAAAATAATCAATATTCTGTATTACGCAGTTGGACTTAAGCGAGAATCTATAGTAAATATGTTATTTAAGTAGGACGAATTGCTAGTTATTTTGGTAAATACAGAAATGATACCAGGATTTGTAGGTCTTAAAATACTATCAGATTTACAAATCTATTATATTTCATTAGCAAAAAAAATACGAAACAGTATATATGCTATGTTTGATTGGAACAGTATTATCTCCCTTTTAAAAACAGATATGGTACACAGAGTTATATTTCTTGACCAACACATAATATCTCGACGTTTGCTATTAAGTAAAATATGCTATCGTGATTATATAAATAAAATTTAATTCTACCAGATACTTTACGACGACATTCAAATAGTTCTTTCATCGCTATCTTACTGAGAAGATACTTACTACCTTTCACGTAAACCTTCGACCTGTCCAGGTCTATATTAATTTTTGTATACTGGTATTGACTGATCGGATTATGCAAATTGTCATATTTTAATGCAAGCTCGTCTCGTAAACTTTCGAGATAACTAAAGTATTTGCTGTCATCTGATTTGATAAGGGAGAGTTTGATTCTGTCAAATTTACTAAAACAAATACCTGAAATTTCATCGTTAAATTCAAATGATAATTGTTGGTTATTAACCATTATTTTTTATTTTGCTATTAACTCCATCTGCTAATGTTAAATTTTCAAACATTATTTCGAATGTTTAGACAAAATTACTTGTATAATGTCCAAGCGCTAGTGTGTTAATTCCGTCACTGCAATATCTTTTGTCATCAAAATTACTTAGTCCCCGTTTTATGATCGTATCAGTTTCAAGTTTATGATGATTTGTTCCGATAACATTTGTTTTGATAAAACTGATGCTATTGTTTAGCGCTGCTTTAAAATCGTCAAAATTCATCATCTTTTTCACATATCCTCGAGGAATACCTTTTGCTTTTTTTGTAAGTTTATTGTCATCTAATATGACAGCATACATTTTGCTCTTTAGTCCAACAAATTCCCTAACTGGCATAAACATAAATTCATCTTTCATTTTACCAATAACTTTTTTATTCGAATTATCTTGAAATCCACTACATGCCGGATAATCTGATAAATCGAAGATTTTTATTATTGTAAATATCTTCATAAACATCTTCACATTTTATATTATAAACTAGCGAATCTGTATCAGTAAATAGCAACTCCGAATCTGGCCACTTCTTTTTGGTAAAATTATAGTGAAAATCGTACATCAACCACTTCGATATATCAAGTACAGCTGCACCAACATAAATAGGTTTATTTAACTTTAAATTTTTCTTTCGTCGTTGTATTGCAACAAGATTTTCATTAAATATTTTCATACTAACAAAACCATCATCATCAACTAATTTATTTCCGCAACTTATATCATTAACAATTTCTATAGAGACTCACTTGCGAATATTTTCCATCGTCTTACCGAACACCGAGTTGTTCATCAACTTGAAAAAGTTTTTCTCAAATTCTGTTTTAGCCACAGCACGACGTTTCGTATTTAGATCAATATAATTTGCCATCCACTTCGACTGATTAAACTTTAGCACGCGATGGACCTTTCTCAGAATTAGTCCAGCATCTACTGCTTGTTTTAAATTTTTGTAATGCATAACATAATTTCTTTTATATAACAAATTTGGAACTAACTTATTAAGAATAGAATTTTTTGCTGTTGTCGTTTCTTGTTGTTCAGGCGATAATAAACTATAATTAATCATCACTGACTCTGCGCAAAACGGATAATCGTTATGTGGATCATGTAGCGAACTAGGATAATCTAGAACAACTTCAACAAAATATGCAATATCAGAAAAATCGATATTAATTTTTCTAGGTAAATCTTTTTCAGTTTCTTTAAGAAATTGATCTGGAGTTATCCAATGAAATCCACTACACGGCATTGGTTCTGACATCGCATAACCATACAAATTATGGGCGTCAGATAAATGATGTTACTCGACGGGAGATTTTTATCATAATTTTTTAAGTACTTGTTATTAGCAGCTGCATATTTTTTGTTATAACGCTAATTCTGCCTCTGATACCTTTTTCAATAAAGTTAAACATATCGACATCTGTTAAGAGATCTAGTTCTATTTTACTCGTTTTTAGTAGAGCGTCCCAAGACAATCCAGGTGAGGAATAATACCAACAGTGGTTTAATCCATAATTGCTATAGCTTACCCGACGAAAACTCTCAAAAACATCTGCTAGCAATAATACATCTGTTTTCAAATATAGATCATGATAATCACCAAATGTTTTACAACTAAATTTATTCCAAATATCTTGGGCATATTTATATTCTTCATCTGTTATATTTCCGTTTTTGAGTTGCGAGTAAAATTTATCTTTATCGGGCAGAGAAGTTTCTTTAAATCTGCTCCAATCGTCGAGATACTCGTACGGAAATATACCTTTTTTTGTCCGATTGATATAGTTTTCACCGAAGCAACTACGCAAATTATTAAAACTACTGCAACCTTTAACAAGCTCATCTAATGATGCTGCCATAAATTGCAGACTGTCAATAAAACGTAATTTACCGAGCGTCACCGACATATACTTTTTCAAAATTATTTGGAATACATTTTATTACGTTATTTAATTTTAGTTTAGCTTTAATATTTTCATCACCAAAAGCTTCTACAATAATATGACTGTCATAGCCACGAAAGTTATGTAAAACTACGGGAATAAAATCTGGAGCATGAAATTTTAAATTACAACTGTTATGAGCTGCTCCACGATATTGGCCGGTCAAATGACAATGATCTCGCACCTTATCACGGGCTCCGTTAGAATCCACCAACAACTTTTCACAAATATGGCAATCAACTGCTTTATCAAAATCGAGTTGCTGTGTAGACGTTATTTTCATCGGAGCTGTTTTAAGTAATCTGTTAGAAATTTTATTAACTTCGTCTATTAAATTTTTTAATAGCCATACGGCAGGATTTTCACCTCTATATAACTTTATCGGAGTTGAAAATTTATCGTTAGCGCAACAAACTACTTTATAAGCTACTCCGCAAGGAATATGTTGTTGTATTTTTCTAGTACTGGATTTATTCGGATTATTTTCTGCTCCAACCACAGGAACGAGTTGACACTCGAAATCAGCGTAAATAACAAAAGGAATATTTAGTTTATGATTATAATTTTTAAATTTTAATATTTTTTCTTTTTCGCTAGGCATACTTATTCTTTGAACATTGACAAAGTATTTGAGATGCTCCTGCAGTCTTTCATCGCTAGAAAAACCGTGCAAACATCTATAGCAGAAATATTTTTTATTTTTATTTTTACTGTACTGTTTGCCAACTAGTCCGTTAAAGTTTTTTATCCAACAATAATGTCCTCGATAAAATAATAAATTTATTGTATTTTGCGTAGCATTTTCTGAGATATATCTCGGGTAAACGTTTTCTCGCTCATCTAGTCCGAAAACATTTACTGAGATACTGTTTTGTTTTTCAAACATTGGTATATAATTTTCTGCTACTGGAAAAGTTATTCCTAAAAAATTTAGTTCGTCTTTGTACGGAAAATACTTGTTAACGCGATCAGCATTTTTTTCTTTTGGAAACATCGCAGAAAGAATAGACCATTGAAAACATTTGTCATCATCGTTTTTGACATTAATACAGCATCTTCTGTTTTTAATTTTTTGAGGGAGATCGACGTAGCCAGCGCTATTAGTGCCGCTGTCGTGAAGTACGTTATATTTTGCTGTGGGAAATAAAACTTCTTTTATCATTTCAAATTTCCAACCTGATCCTGATGAAGTAAATTCTTCTAATTTTTTGTTTATTTCTTGATGTATTTCATCGGCGACCATGGCAATGTTTGTTCCAGTCAATATTTTTCTTGATTTTGCTGTTAAATATGGTTCTGAAATTTCGCTGTCAAAACTTTTTGTTTCAAAAATTACATCAAGTATATCTTCAACTGCGTGTAACTTTGATAAAATCGTATGATATTGGACTATAAGTTTGATACTTTTATGAGCCGCAAGTTCTTGAGCAATAACAGGTTGTAAAAGATGAAATAAATTTGTGGAGCTAAAATTTGCTAAAATTTTTTGATCATCAAGTTTGTAACTGTTATCGTAACCAGAAAATGCTGAAGCAATTTTTTTCTGATTTGATAATGTTTTTTTTAGCAATATCTCGCAATTTTAACATTATATATAATAATATTTTATATTTAATTGAATTTTTTAAAATTCCTAATTAGAGATATAAAAAACCTTATAGTATAATGACAGAAATTTTGAGATATCTGCCACTGACAGCGGAAGAGCAAGAAACTTATCATGTACATCCGAAATACAATTTATATGCAGCAAATATGTTAGGTTCTGTTATTAATATAAAATCTAAAAAATCTGTTGGTACATCATCAACACCAGCTGGTATGTTAATTTCAGTAAAAGGCTATGATACAGAAAGGACTAAAATGTTTAGAAAAGATTTTATTTATACTTTGTTTTGCGGCGATATTCCAGAAGGACAACGAGTATATAGAAAAAATGGCGCAATTGCTGATGATAATATTGAAAATTTAGATTTACAAAATGAATTTCAACTTCATCCAGTATTTGATTCATATGAGGCAAATGATAAGGGAATTATTAGATATATAAGAACCAAAAAAGTTATTGGAAGTTTAGATAAAGATGGATATTTACAAGTAATGGTACGTGGAACAAAAACTAATTTTGTTTGTTATAAGTCGCATAGGTTTGTGTTTGAAACTTTTAACGGACTAATACCTAATAGTTTAGTTATCGACCATATAAATAAAATTAAAACAGATAATCGTTTGGAAAAGTTATATGTGGTTACACAACAAGAAAACACAAGACGTGGAGCCGGTTATGATGGTTCTAATTTTAAAAATCCAACCAGACAAATAATTTCAATAAATCTCAAAACTGGAGAAGAAATAAAATTTAAATCAATAACTTCTGTTGGAAAATATCATAAAATTAATTCACAAGCAGTAAAATTTGTAGCTGATGGTAAAAGAAAATCAACGACGTCAATGTAGACATTTGACAGATTTAGTTTTAAATACAATAATTAATAATATTTTCTATATCATTCTGAGAAAGACAATTATGACTAAATTCCATGACATCGTCGCTATTAAATCGTAACGTCATCATTTTATTTGTATCGAGTTTTATTTTGTCTGCTGCTGTTAATAAAAATTTGTCAGAATCGCCTAATGTTATCATAACATCAACAAAATAAAAACTATGTCCCAACAAACAATTTCGAATTGCCTCAGCTAGTTCTTTGTGATTTAGTATATTAACTCGCTGATGATATTTTATTTCTCCGAAGATCTTATTATTTATTAATTAGACAAAAGATTATTATAATAATGAACTTAATTGAGAGACTGGCTAAACTAAATTCGGAAGATTTTGTTTCAGTTTCAAATTTTACATCAGAAAATATTACTAATGACAGATTTGCTGATTATACTGAAAAAGATATTTTGCATAACTATGACGACGACGAAGATGATGTTGTTGTTAGTAAAAAATATTTAAGCAGACCAACAACTGGGCGAAATGATGTTAAGTGCCATATCGCTAAGAAAATAATAATATTTAATTTTACTGTTGCCAAGCATCAAATATTTTGGCAGCTTATAAAGCCCTTTTTAAACGTAAAAATTGCTGGACAACAAAGAAATGTAAAATACTATTTTATTTTTGTTAAAATATTTAATTTAATGTCAATGGAAGGTGCAAGAAAATTACATTTAATTTCTTTATGTAAACCAGTAAAATGTAAATCAGTATTAATAAAATACGAAGAAATGTATAATAATATTATTCGATCGACTTAGTTGGTACCCAGCTATTAAATTTATCGCTATACCCTAGCCATTTGACTAAACTTTTGTTGCCGCGCTTTTTAATAACTTTTTCAATAACAAATATATCTTGTTCTGTTTTCTGAAGTTCTTGCTCATAAAAACTGCCAGTTATAGGCTCACCTAATAAATCTTTTAACGAGTATGTAACTGGTATTGTTAAAAGTACTTTATCAACAACAAATACTTCTTCACTCCAGTTATGAGTATACCCTTTCTCAAATGTTTTTTTCGTCAAAGAAATTCTAACTTTATCGCCAACTTTAAATTTGTGTCGTCGGTACATGTTTTCGTTTGCTAATATTGGATTTGCAATCGCGTCGTTTGGCGACATTTTACTTTTGCCTAACGAAATGGATCTGTGTTTCGTGTTAGTATACTCGTCAACAATGTTTTGTAAATTGTCAATATATTTACTCGTATTTTTAGCTGTCAAATATTTGTGGATTTTTTCGTTGAGCGTGCGATTAAATCGCTCGACGATGACACTTTTTCCCTCACTTCCTGTGACATATTTTTTAATGTTATTTTGCTCTAAAAACTGTTCAAATTTTTTATTACAAAATTCCGCTCCGTGATCAGTCCAGATTCTATTTAGTTTTCTTTCTGTGTTAACAATAATTTGTTTTAGCGCATCAGTCATCGATGTCCCTGTTTTATCCGAAACGGGTATAATAAACGCGTATTTGCTAAAAACATCTACAACATTAAAAAGATATCTCTTTGGAGCGCCATCAGCGCCAACGTTAAACTGAGCTAGATTTGAAACATCAACTAAGTCTATTGCCCAGATATCATCAACGGCATTTGCGACAACTTTACGTCGCGGAAACTTTTTTTTTAGGTCTGTGTAGCTCAGTTGCAAGATCATCATATAATTCTTTTTTACCGAGTCTAGACTCTCCGAGTAAGTCTCTACCGAGACCAAGTTTATATTTTGCTCCAATGAAACCCTGGACCAGCCTTCCGTCAACACGTTCTCGCATATTTACAGGTTTCATATCACGAAGTTCGTCTAACATTACTTTATCGCAGCTATGTTTATTTTGTTCGCTGTCTGGAAGATCAATATCTCTGTAGCAGATATCGTGGCGCATTGCTATTGAGTCAACTTGATTGTAAGGCTCTTGTCCTGGCAGCGGATTATCGTTTTCGTCAAGTTGTTTATCAAAAGGATTATAAGGTCCAGTATATTTATGGCCTGGCAATGTCCAACCGTCTTTTGGCTTCGGCAATTTTCCAATAAATTTATGTATATCTATACCTGTTCCAATTATTTCTCTGTTTTTACATTTCTGACAATATGTAACAATTTTATTTTGCTCGAGACATAAATCTCTATCGCAATCACAGTTGCATGTCATTATTTATTTAGTCGTCTACTAAAATAATTTCAGGGTAACCCGCTCCGGACAACTTTGTTTCTGGTAAAAACATACTTTTTTTTCTTCCACAGATTGCACAAATACTTTTCAGCATTATTCTATTATTTTTTGTTTTTTCTGTTTTTTCGTCTTTATTTTCTGTTTTAGTTTTACACTTGAGACAATATGTTGACATTGTATATCTAAGTTTAGATAAAATTTAATGCAATCTCATCATTAGCGTGAGAAGGTTGTTTGTCAAATTGCAAAATAAACTTTAACAAATCTGGATTTTCGGTCATCTGTTTAATGAACATTACGCAATAATATCCACAAGCGGAAGTTCCAACTGGTTGAATTTGATTAGACGAATAATTTATTATTTTCACAAGAGACTTCGTCAGAGACTTCGTATCTTGTATTCTACTCATATATTTTTTTTACTGCGTCACTTGGTGGAATTCCGAAAGAGTCAAAATAATTGTTATCATAAACAGCTACCCAATGTGTGCCAGATCCGTCATTAAAATCTTGTATATTTATAACACACGAACCCGGCGTTGGTGGAATCGCCATAAGTTCATCTTTAGAATGAACTCCACTGAAATTTTTTACTTTTTTTAGTTTATCAAGTATATCAAAATTACTTAACGCAGACTTTATCTCCTTCTTCCTGGCAACATTAGTCCTCGTCCTACTCCTAACAGATTTGGCAATAGACTTCCCGCCAATCCTGCTAGTAACGGGGCTATTGGAATAAATCCCCCTTTTCGCCTCTGTCGTGTCTTTTTTTTCGTCGTTGTCTTTCTTTTCGTCGTTGTCTTTCTTTTAGGCATTATATTTATCAATCACATAAAATTGTTACCATCGATATTCATACGAAAATTTTCTTTATACCACTACCTTCAACTGCCTTTTTCGTTGCGCCAGATACTGCTCCAGACGCTGCTGCTAATCCTAATGTACCTAACACTGGCAAAATTTTAGGTATTAACGTTCTGGCCATTACAGATAATGCCGGACCAAAGAAGCCGCCATGTTTTGCCATTGCAGTTATTTGTGCAGCACTTAAATTTAAAACAAAAGGTTTTTTGCGATCGTATTTATTTACTTGTTTTTTGGTTAACATTAATTTTGTTAAAGTACCCGCTGCGTTATGGTTGACCTTTAATGAAACCTGCCTCTGTTTTGCAACAGCAGCTGTTAATTTTTTAACTTGACCATCGGTCAAATATATTTCGTTTGCAATATATTTTGTCATCTTATATAACGATTACAGATTAAACTTGGACTGACGTTTTACCTCCAACAGAGTCAACTGTAACAAATCTATCGCTTATTACTAACGCATACACATAAAATGGTACAGCTGGAGCTGCTCCTAGTGTCCAAGTAATTTCAATATCAGCTGTGCTGTCTACAGCTCGCTCGCTATGTTTACTAACATCAAAATAAAATATCGGATAAAGTGGACGAAATTCCTCTACTGATATCTGAGATCCATCTCCAACATCTTGATATTTTTGCAGTGCGTCGAGCAAATACATGTACGGTCTAGTAATGTTTTTATTCTCATCATCTGCAAAATTGCATTCTATCGCTCGTTCTGGATATTGTTTTGAATTTATTCTAGCATATATTCGTCTAACATTAGCGCTATCAAATATTGCATTATTTTGTTGTTGGTTGTTACGCCGCGCTTGTCTCTGAAATACAACAAATAATTGCCGTGGTTTTTGTTCACTTGGTGTCGCTGTAACTCGCCATGTGTAGTCGGTGGTATTCGGAATTGCTGTTTGATATATTCTATGTTGCTGAAAATAAATTCTTTTTGTGTGTTTTTCCAGCATATCATTTAATTCCGCCATTTTAGTGATAGACGGAGTTATTCTTGGCACCCATAGTGCAAGCTTGTTTATGACAAATTGTACATCACCCCCACCTGACCTAAACAGGCAGTCGTTTTGTTCTGATCGATCTAAAATAAGAGTATGTTTAACTCCACGAAATACTTTATTGTAATCACGACAAAAGCCAAATATTGTACTTAATGGCAGCATCATTGTAATTTGATGTGATTCTGCTGCAAGTGCCTTTCTCATTGTAACGTACATTTTTTATGTTAACTGTCGGGTTATTAACTAAATTATTAATCAAACCTAACATTGCAGTACCGTCAGCAGCTGCTCCAGGTATGGCTATACCAAGATTATTACAAGCTGCAATAAGTGAGACTCTTGTAGCGTTTTCATCAGCAGCTGCAGCTGGTGGGGCTATACCAAAATTGGCAGCATTAGCGATAAGAAAATCTCTTACATTTGCAGCATTCGCAGCGGCATTAGCTCCAGCAGCTAATGCTCTTATTAAAATAAATTCTCCAGATCCTGCTGTACCAATTCCAGTATCTTTAAACCACATCATATTAGTTGCAGTTGATCTGGAGTAATCGTCGGAAAACGAAATAATATTTAAGATTGTACTTGCAACTTGTAAGTGATTTGAAATATCTTCGATAGATTGATTGGCCAGCTGATATTTAGCACTTTTAAATAAACACCAACCGTCATTTATAAGAGCTACTTCTGCGTTAGCTGCAATTTCGGCAGGTGGAACAGCTACTGTCATAATCTGGTCACGAACTTCCAACATTGCTTTATGAGGCAGTAGAAATACGTCCTCGTCTCGAGTATTAAATGTTCTGGAGCCAGCCTTATTAGGATCGTTAGAATTTTCATCAAGATATTTAACGTATTCGAATTCTGTTACTGTGTCGTCTGTGTCATAAGTTTCTGCTAAATCGAGATAATTTTTTACAGACATTTTTTTATTTATTAGGTTATACAAAATTATTTCGGTGTTGTTACTTTAGATATTAATTTTTGTATAATTTGTTCTCCTCGTGGCGATAAAAGTTTTTTTGTCGTTGTTATCATTGCTCGTTGAGTTTCTTTTGTTGGTGCGATTTCTGAAATAGCTTGTTTGATTGTCGGTATACCACGTTGTGGATCGCCTTTTATTTTATCAGCTATTTTTTGCCCCACGGCAGTTCCAGCAGCAGATGCAGCTCCAGATGCAAAAGCTTTTGATGCGTCAAGTGCAATTGGTGCAACTTTATGAGCTATTCCTGGAGCATTTTCTATAATTTTAGCAAATATATTTCCCAAAAATCCTCCTACTATTTTTCTTCGATTAACTTTTTTCTGTTTCATTATATCTGAGGTTGTATAATTTTGTTGTCAAATCTTTCAGAAAATATGTTTACTGTTCGCGCAAGTGTAAATAATAAGTAACAATTTCATTATTAAGATCTAACTGTCTTCCAGACTGATCTGTCAACTGCATATTTACTTCTGTTATTTGATTTTCAACGTTTAATGGATAATAAATAACTTGACGTGGACTAATTTGCATAAGAGATCCCGGCGGAACATCTGGTGAAAAACTGTATATCGTTTGTCCTTTACTACCTTTAGCTGAATAAGATCCAGATGCAATAGAGCAATTTACCAATATTGCGTTTACATCAGTTATATTTACTGGCAGTTGGCCGTCATACGTTTAGGGATTATCACGGTTAAGAGCAGGATATACATAATTATAAAATCCTATTAGTGGTGCGATACTTGTTTGCTATACAAGACTAACTGTTATATCTTTTAATTTCATTCTTGCGCGTAACGTATTATAATTTGGTGTAAGCTCAAAATTATCAGCTATACCTTTATTTTTTGTTATTAGTTCTTTTATTATTTTATTTAGATCAGTGACATTATAAGCTCCTTGTGGAATTTTAATTGTTTTCCACGTGACAAATGGTGGAGTACGTATAGGAACAGTAAATGCAAGTTCATCGTTTACTTCAGTTTTTACATTAGCCATAGCATGCCAACAAGTGCAGGAAATTAGTCCAATTTCATATTGTTTCTCACGATCTAGTTCTATTGGCGGAATATACTTTACTGAAAAATTTGCGCTATCTTTATCAGATTGACTAGAGTCTAGTAATAATGATGCTGACATTTTTTATATAAAATCATTACACAAATTTATAAAATTAAATCGCCTTGATTTTTATCAAAACGTGATGTTAAGTTCTGTATTCGTCAGATGTTAATAAATTTTCTGATCTCAAATTATCAAGTATGTCAATAATTTCATTGTCAATTTCAGCACCATTTCCAGCTTCTTTTGATGATATCAATAGCATTAATCTGCTTATCATTTCAGTAACTGATGAAAATATTCTAGCTCCAGTTCCTCCTTTTTCTAAAAGTTTTTTACTCGATTTTTATCAATTACTTTTAAAAATTTCCTTTTAAAATCCCAGCCCGAACCAGAAGCTTTTTTTCTATTGGTTTGGGCTGTTATTCCTAATACTGAAGCAATAATACCATATCTCATTCTATCATAAAGTGGAAGCATATCTTCATTTTTTATGACTGTGTTCAACTCATTTCTAGCAGTAACACCGTCGTTTATTATTACATTTAAATCATCAATAAGTTTTCTAAATTCAGCCTCACCCCATTTATCTATATTATCAAGATCTTTTATATATTTTTCTTCTAAAACTTTATTGTATTCATTTTCTGTTATCTCGTTATTTGCTTGTTTTATATACCATCGTCTCTGATCTTCAACTCCCATAAACTTTACCGTCAACTCGCCAACTCTTTCTTGTTCCTTTTCAATATCTTTTAATTTTTCTGATAAATTTGTTAAAATATTTTTAATCTCTATTGTGGTTAAATTTGTTAATCTTCGTTGAAGCGCTAGTGGATCATTTATTAGCCGATCTAGTTCAGTTTGTCTTGCAACCGGATCAGCGATATTTGCTACAAGTGCCTCAGCTAATCTTCTTTTTTCTTCTTCAGATCTCTCAATAATTCTTCCAGCAGTTTCTTCTTGTTGTTCTTTAACTAGTCCGAGTAAACCTTTTTCCTGTAGTCGCTTAAGTTTTTCTTCTGATAATGGTTTAGTTTCAGGTTGTTTTCCAAGTAAAGCTTCAGTAATTGGTTTTAGAGTGGCGGCTGTTGTTTCTGCTGCAACCACTTGACCACGTCGCGCTTGCTGTACTTGCTGTTTAAATTTTGCCTGAGATTGCGCAGGTTTTTTTTAGATTTTCTATATGTTTTCTGTACTTTGCTTGTCTTTCCATTAATTATATACTATTTTGTATAAAAAATACTGTAGATATTTTTCAATACAATATCGAAACATTTTACTCGTATCATTTGTTAGTTTATCAGACAAAAAAAAGTCATATTTATTTGCCGTTGCTTTATGATATAATTCAATAAATGTATCTTTTGTTACATCGCCACATTGCTCGTTCGCGATATTTCTAACGTCAACATTGTCAAGTCCTGGAAATAATATAAAACAACCAGTATTTCGCCTAATAAATCTGTCAACATTATAAAAACCTTGGGCGAGATAAATAGAATTACATTTTTGTATTTCGCGACAGTGAAAAATATGATTTTATTTTATTCATTTCCTCGTTGTTTAGCGGAATATCATCAAAAACAACTATCTTATGTTCAGACGAATCAAGTTGATTAACTGGAATGAGTTCTTCTGGTTGTTTGATAATAAAAAAAATCTTCGCCAGCCTCAAGATCATCATGGAGTTTGTCATTATAATTGTTAAGTAGCTCGTACTTATCTTGCTGCGGGTTAATCGTATAAATATAAACGCGATCGTAGTTAAAATTATCTCCTAGAAGTAAATTCATAAGTAAGTTTGTTCTCCCCGATCCAGTTCTTCCAACAATAAGATAATGACAATCTGGAAGTTCATTGCTATGTTTATGTTTCACCAACCGCTCTGTATCAAAATTTAATATCGATGATTTTGCCATTATTGTTATACAATTTTATGCTATATAAAAAATTGTCGGACAATAAATAAATAATGAGCTATTATACAAAACTTGGAACATTAGTAGGAGATTCAACATCAAAAACTGAAAGTACAACAGACGGTAAGGTTGATTTATCAGGCTATCTAAAACAATCCGGCGACACAATGACGGGAAATCTGTATATGTCAAATCAACGAGTATTAGAGTTAGAAACAGATTATCCGCCAATAAATGTCGTTAATACACAAGCTGTTAGTTATGCACAACTTAAATTAGTCGACAATAATAAACTAGATAAATCTGGTGGAACTTTAAGCGGTAACTTAGATATGTCAGGGAAAAAAATTATAAATTTAGAGACCGGGTATCCACCAGCAAACTTAAATCAAACTCAAGCGATAAGTTATTTGCAGTTAAAGTATGTTGATGATAACAAACTTGATAAAATAGGTGGGACAGTTACAGGTAATATCAATATGTCAGGAAAAGAAAGTATAGACCTTGGAAACCCAGCCACAGAATCAGATGCAGCAACAAAAAAATACGTCGATGATCAAGAATCTAAGTATGTGTTAGTCAACGGTGGTATAATGCGCGCATTTCTCAACATGAACAATAATGGTATTAATAATCTCAGAACACCAGAAACAGATTTTGACGCTGTAACAAAAAAATACGTCGACGATAAGGAAATTCCTATGACAATTTCGTTAGCTACAATAAATAATGAAATGACTACACTAAATACTAATTTAACTAATCCCATACAAACGTTCTTAAATTTTCGTAGAAATATAAACAAATCTATTAATGAATTTTTTGGAAGTCGAGAGGTTGTAGATATTAGACTCGCTGACATTAACACAAAACTAAATGATATTATCAACGGAATTCCTGGTATTATTGAAAAAACGAATCTAGTAACAGAGTTACTTACTAAAATTCCACACGGACAAATGAAAAATATCGTGTACACAATAGACTCAGGAACATTAACAACAGCATCGACTATCATTCCCGGTTTAGAACATACCGCAGAAGTATCTGGGTTATACAGGCTATCCATGAGTATTATTGATGTTACTGCGTCTACTTCATCATCACCGAATGTATATCATAATCCTGTACTGGTGATTATAAATAAGAACATCAAAGAAAAATTTACGTTTAGATCCACGGAGATGTCCTATAGACATTTCTGGTGGTGTTTGGAATTCATAACTGAAGCTTATCAAGTATAATAAATCAAACCCAGGGACTGGCACTATTGTATAAAATCTGTAAACAAATATTATATAATGAAAAAAAAGTGTAGTTCATTTCAATCATATTTCAGAAAAAATTCCAAAACAAGATGTGGACGCTCTAATGCAATATTACAAATATTATCATAAAAAAAACTTTGTTACGTAAAAAAATGTTACAAATACTATAACAGAATACTTCGAATGATATCATATTTGCAACTGTTAATGACTAGCTCTGGTATAATTTCAAGTGGAGCATCATTAAATCCGTTTTTGTTAATAATATCTGGTGTCGGTGTTTCTCTTGGAACAGCGTGTAAAAAAATTGAGCCTCGTCTTGCGACTAAAAAAAATGCTTGTAAAACAGCAAGTATCACCTATAAAAATTACTTGATCAAATACGATCTTATTTGCGGGGTATAAAATATGATATGGACGATTTAATACGCGAGTTCCGTATTATTGACAGTATGTTAACAGATATTCTGCCAATGAGAGTCAGCAGATATGAAAAAGATTATCATAAAATATGGGTTACAACAGTAGTAGATGTTTAATTTTGTACAGCTTTAGTAATATCATTATCAAATAAAATATCAACCATATTGTCAATAAATGTCATCACATCATCTGCCCAACCCGCTATTCTCATATCATTTTCAGTCGCGAATAACCATACTGACCCATATTTTGGTGATATATGATATCCAACGTTTTTAATACAATCGCTTATTATTTTAGTTTTTATACCAGTATAGCTTGAGGCTGCTCTAATCGAATTAAATCTCTTATAAAATTTATTTGTCAGATCAAATCCAACATGTCGGATTGAATGACAGAAGGACATTATATATAATATTTCATTTGTTTAATATGAAATTTTGTCTAAACTTTATAGTATAGGGCTGTAATAGTAGTATAGATAGTTGAGTTGTTCCTATCTCAGAGACACCCTACCCCGACAAAACAAATTTTGTCAGAAATGAAAGTCATCATTTTAAGCTAAAAAAGGCTGCTGACAAAAATTTTAACGTATAACGTTTTGGAGGGGTAGGGGGTCTCTCAAACTATCTATACTACTTATCTTCCTATAATGACGAATGTTATATTTTAATGCTAGGGCGTGAATTATTGGATTTTTCAAGTGAAATATATGTGATAATACAATGGAGGTAAATACGATAGTTTCACAGCTGTATTTGGAACATAACCAAGAAATGTGACCTATTTTGAGGCACTCACGTAGTGTAGTGGTAAGTATGGTCGCCTCGCTTGCAACGAATCAAGTTTAAATGCATATACGTTTTTCTTCAATTGTTTATGTGCTCTTTTGACTTAGTAAGAACAATTATGTTGCTAATGATATTTTCTGTGTGTATATACACAAAGCACAGCAGAACATAAGCGGTAAACCGTTGATATCGATAAGGATATATTCAGAATTTTGTGTGGGTGTGTTTGTGTGTGTGATTTGGATTTTTAACGTAGCTTAACAATTTTTCAGTCATATCGCTCCGATGTCTGCAGTGTGGCCGTTTATAGTGATGTCTAGCACTGAGGCATCGAGCCGCAGACTTGTAGCACGATGTCCCACCCAGTCTCATCCTGACACCAGGCCGA
>JAECUM010028500.1:0-41399 GCA_016617855.1 Megalonaias nervosa | reverse complement strand
AACACAGGACATAGGGGACCCTTGGCAAAGGTCACAAATGAAAAACTAGGTGAAGGATTCCGAGAAAATAATTGAAATTTGATCGGATGAACACACCTATAGGAACACTAGGGAACAAGAAATACCCCGTCAAAAATTTATATTAATTAAATTTTTGATCTAAATTCTATTATAAAATACTACATTACAACGCACCTTAGGGGGATACAATAACACATGAAATACTTTTCAGCTTTTTTGACTAAGTGGGGGGGGGCATCTGTCTGGTGCCCCCACCCCCCGAAAAAAAAAGAAGCTTGACTGTCAAAATGAATTTCTAGGAAAGCAAGATAAGACCATATTTTTTCCTTTCAACTGCTGAGAGTTGAAATGATGTTTTATATACTTCAATGATAGCACGACAATGAATCCTTTGTAAATATGACCATTCAAACTGGGAATCAGTAAAAGCAATATTTTCAAAACATCCATCCTGGCACCACTACTGTAGTATCCATAACAATATCTATTTGAAAAAGACATGTCAATATGGCACTTTGGTCAGAAGGAGTAGCGATATCAAGATTAAAAAAAATCCATCTGGATTTATTGATCTACCTTGACTTTATCCTATAGAAAGCGGCAAACCTACCACAAACTCCCAAGAGTGGATGCCAAAGATGACACCCAAACTGATGGAAAGAGTAAAAGTTGTACTGAGAAACTTTAATGCAAAATTCATTTATGGAGCTGACATAAGAAACATTATAAATTCAGGGACAGGAATTTAAATAAAGCATTAACAGTGAAAAAACAGCCAATTAAAATAGGTCTTATATGAAATATTTTCCTGTACGTAGAATGTGCAAGTATGCATTCGTTTTATAGGAGTATTCAGGTATGATAAAGGGCTAACTGATGCAAAGAAAACAAAATTTTCATGGCAACAATGAACCTTATATAATATTAATGCTATTAGTTATACAGTGGGACCCCGCTATAGCACGCTCCGTTATAACACGAATTCAGATATAACACGGTCGTGGCATGGCTCCCGAAATTTCATTTACCTTATTACCTTGTAAAAAAAAAATTCTTATAAGTACGAAAAATAAAATATGTAAAAAGTTTTATTATCATTTTGGAGAAGAGATTGCATATAAATTCGAATATAAGACGATTGTGGCGTGGTTCCTGAAATATCATATACATGTATTATTCTCGTACACGGAAAACATTTCTTCTTTGGGGAGATAATCGCGTATGGATTCGAATATAAATGAATCGTGGCATGGCTCCTAACATTTTTTAATTAACCAATTTCTTACAGTTTTGTGCCAAAATAAACATCGGAAATACGAGTTTCTGAATCAATGGCTGGGCCTTTTGAGAACTTTGATCTTTGTTTTTTGTTGAAAAATGACAGCTCGTAAGTGTTAATCTTATTATTACTGATCCATGAGCAATGAAGCCATCCAGTCTAATTTGTGTTTGTCTTCAATGCATTCCGTATACAGTCGTTGCTCAAACAATATCCGACATAAGTTCTCTAAACTGACCACACAACTAAGCAACAAACAATACAGTTGATAGAAGATTCTCACCTGATTTTATAGATCAATTAATTTAAGTACATTCCTCATCATCAAAGTCATTTGCCGAGCTAAACTTGTTCAAATTATGGGGCAACGATTTATAAAACATCAAAGAAACGAAAGCCGCCAACATGTGCGCGTGGCTTGGCGGTGTTGTTTTAAGCAATCAGTTGACCAGTGAATAATGTTGTCCACTTCCTAATATCAGTTTTTAAAGTGAATTGTAGAAGAGAACTTGTGAAAAAGATTGTTTGCGATGAAACCTCCGTCCAGGCGACACTACAAAGTTTAAATCTGAAAGAAGTAATGTACCTCGGCGGCAAATCTTGGGATGCCATTACGCCCAGATGCATTGAGAAATGCTGGGAAAAAGGACTTGGGGCAGCATTTACTATTACTCAGGATAACAGCGGTGATGATGATGATAGTTTATTTGATGGATTTTCTGAGACTGATGTGTTCGAGGCTGAGAGGACATTTGGGAAGCTGATGCAGTCACGCGACCGTGTTAATGAATGGCTCAATTTTAATAATGACTGCCCAGTTGCAGATCACGTTTCAGATGCAGAAATTGTTCAAAATATTATGTTCAATAACAACAGTGGTGATGATGACAATGGTGATGCTTCTGAATACGCTGAGGACACCACACCTGAGGATAATCCACCGTCAGCAACAGAAGCAGTCAAAAATTTAGAGTGTGCTTTGAGATGGATGGAGACGCAAGACATTGACTATGTTCGAATTCTTCAGTTAAGAAATATGATTGAATTTGCGAGGAGCAAACGTGACAGTAGCAGAAAGCAGCTGAAAATCACTGAGTTTTTCAAACAATAGTAAAGTATTACAATTCATGGATGAGAAAATTTAGCAGTATGAAATTTATACAGACACCGATTTTTAACCTTCGGACATACTGTTCCATCATTAGGTACGTAATATTTCCTATTTATTTTTCCATTGAATTCAGTCACATAATGATATGTGACAAAATTATTGAATATTTAAAATCTGTGTGTGGATATTTTCGATGGAAATACTTGTATTGTGGATTCAATGTATGTGATTCGATTCACGGGTGAGTACACAGTGTTGATACTCTATTCATGCTATAGATTAGATATGTATATATAAACTATACACGTGTATGTACCAATGCGTGATTCTCTGAATAAAGAAATATATTATATATGCAATCTCTGTTATCACTGCAGGTGTTTTCTCATTTAACATACATTGATTTAAAATGGTAATTATGCCAATGAAGCACACGTTTCTGCACCCGTTTTCATTACCACCCTCACCCACCCCGCTAACCTGCAAATTTATTGGTACTGTACATGGTTGCTTATAACATGGTTCGGTTCATAACACGGTCGAGTTCTATGGCTCCCAATTACCGTGTTATAGCGGGGTCCCACTGTACATCATATAGTTGAATACATTCATATCTCTACTCACTTTTATTTTTCTTTAAAACAATCTAAAGGCACTGCTTTTCTAGTGAGGACATGCTTCTTTGGAGGTATGGTTAATTGTTTTAGTACGGTATATTTATTTATATTGTAGACAGTTCCTAAAGCTAGCTGTGAATTTCATATAATCGTTTTCATCTAGGATTTATTCATCATGGATCTGTTCATCAAAATACTTGAGTGCTTTTGGGAAAGTCACATTATGACTGATGCTGCAAGAAATGGTATTAAAGAGAATGGCAGTTAATCTAACAACGCCAGTACTCCAGAAAATTTTCAGTGGAGCCAGTCTATCTGATTTCTCTAAACTCACAAGAAGGATATTGAAAATGTGGAAGAAAATTCACACGTAAAGTCTATCCCAGATTTCACACACATTAAAAAACAATGTTGAGACAGTAACACTATCCATGTCAGCAACAAAATGTGAATGAAGCGGAATGAAGTTTAACTCCATAAATATTCACAGTAAAATAGGTATGTGTACAAGATCACTGCATTGCATAGCGAAATTCCAACCCCACAAATACTCATAGTAGCATGGGTATGTGTGCAAGATACTACATGATGGAATTCCAACTCTACAAATACTCGTAGTAACATGGGTATGTGTATAAGATCGCTACATTACATGATGAAATTCCAACTGTACAAATACTCTTAGTAACATGTGTATGTGTACAAGATGATTACATTACATTATGAAATTCTAACTCAACAAAGACTCACAGTAACACGGGTATGTGTACAAGATCACTATGTTACGAGTCTAGGCTCATACAAAAAGTAACAGAAAAGAGTGATGACAACAAACTTTGTAAAATTAAATAATTTATTTCCCTAGAATACCAAGTGAAAAATGAGAAAAAAGAACTTACAGTTTTACAAATCAAATCCATAAATAATCCAAGAATTAAAAATAGAAGTCCTAGTAATAACAAGTCCTGAATGAAACTGAGTTCAAATCCCGATGAAACCCAAAATGGAAGGCGATGACGTCTGTTGTAACCTTCAAAGTATAGATGTGTCAACAGTTTCTTGTTTAATCACAGAAAATATCATTCCAATTTTGCATTCCAAATAAATTCCAGTGAATGTCTTTGTCCAAGAATTTTGTAGGAGCACTTATGTATTTCCAGGGAAAAGGTTCACTTGAATTCAATAAAATAAAAATTCAACTCATACTGATCACAACATACTGTAACTTGACATCTTGAGTGTTTTAAGCCCGACTGCCAATTCTCTATAAAGACAATAGTTATATACTAATTTAAGATGCAAAACAGATTCCCAGATGAGGGTCAATCTTCTTGAGAAATAAAAGTTTGTAACAATAAACACGTTTCATATCATGTACTCCAGGTATGGCCTTGACTTAACTTAATGTTTCTTACTCTGAGAAAAAATAATTTTTTTTTTTTTTTTTAAAAAGTTGTTTACCAAAACTGTCACCGACTCGGAATCAAGGTCAGAAGCTAGATACAGTGTTTCTATTATTAGGTGTTTATCAATGAAAAAAAAATTAAGTCAGGTCAAACTGAACTAAACTAAATTCTGGACAATATCAAATCCAGTAAAGAAAGTTACATTACAATAGCAAGTAATGGAATTTTTAAAAAAAATTGTAGACTAACAAACAAATAATTAAATCAAATATACATAACTGCTTTACATGAAAATAAATTTACCTTTACTGAATTCGCATCAACAAATATCATTTTAATTCGGGGCAAAGGATGCTTGGCATAGGCTTGTAATGGATTTCTCAAACTATATGAAACATGAACAACAAATCTAACACCAGTACTGTGTCACTACTGACCTCTTCAGCTTGACTCATAGTCTCCAATCCCAGCAGTACTTGCAAAGCAAGGTTGTAATTCAGTACAAAACTCACTTGCTCAAGTAGACAGACTGCCTAAATATTCAACACCTCCCTCTCCCCATCAATGTTAGACCCAGATATACTTCATCAAAGTGTAGAGGACAATGAAGCTAATCAAACTGATGAAAATGTTAGCAGTGCTAGCCAAACAAGATCCCACTACATTACACCTTGAACTGAATTGGTAGACATAAGCTACACAGTGCCTAAATATGTACCACCTTCCTCTCCACAAGCCCAGTTAAATCAAAGTACAGGGGACAATGATGCTAATCAAGATAATGAGACTTTTTTCAAGCATCATGCAAGTCACATTACCAAGGAAAATTGTCTGCTAAGTGAATAGATCATTATGACCAGGGATCTTAATCAATATGTGCCATATGTGTGTATGTATATCACAGCTGCCAACCCTCCAGACTCGCCATTAGTGAAAAGTGGGATAAAAATTAGTAAATTCTGAATGCAATGAGTGAAAAATTATATCATGACACTAACTCCATCCACTTCGATGGTCAGTACTGCTTTATATGAAAATCCCAAATAAAACTAAAACATATTATTTACACTGATTACATGTACTACTATTTGCAGCCAAATTTACTGATATACACAAACTTCACGCTATTTGTCATTATATGATGCTGTGGCAGTCTTGGACTTCCTCAATCAGGCTATGGTAAATTTGTTTTCAAAACAGTCCAGGCTTCTTGCCTGCTGTTTAATCTTGGTGACTAAAATTGTTGCAAATATTCAGCACCTAAGGAGGCACTAAAGTTTGTCTTATTTTTCCTCACAGTAGGAAATAATCTTTCACTGTCACTGTTGCTGATCTCCAACTGAGAAAGACAGGTTATGTTCAACAAGAAAGCTCACAAACAATGCTTCAGTATTGGTAGCATCCAGGACTTGAGTACCCGGTAAGTGGCTTAAAGTACTCCGAAACTGAAATCTGCTGGGGGTGCTATAGCAGTGTGCTTTTCATATCGTTCTGACACATGCACACTGGGGCTCGTATCGTTGCTTACAATTTATCTGTCATACATGTACTATATAATATTACTACATGGTACATGTATGACAGGTAAATTGTAAGCAACAATACCAGCCTTTGTGCACATTCCCAATTGTAAAATTTGCAGCACACTACTGTGCAAAAAGCATAATGTACATCGATGTTGATGGCTGAATGCTAGGCCAAATTTTGGTGTACTCCAATCTATACTTCACTTTTTGTGGAATGCAGATCTTTTTCCTTGGAGGCGAACTTATTTTAACTGCAGTATAGCTTAATTATGAAATGGTATTAATCCAGAACATGAAACGTCGAACAGTGAACGATTAGTTGTGTCAGTGCATGAGCTGAAAACTATGAACTCAAGCAACTTACGATATTTGCTAATCTTTCAATCTAAAACCTTCCAACAATCGAAAAAGCTGTCTTCATGTAGTTTCCCAAACTCTATATGCTTTTTGCTACCAATGTGCTTCCTCACATCATCCCTGCCACCTTGCCCAATGCTAAAATTTGTGGCACACTGTGTGCAAAAAGCATGATGTATATTGGTATTTGATGGCTGAATGCAGAGCCAACTTTTGATATATTCCAAACTAAACTTCACTTTTTGTGCAATACATTTCTTTTTCCTTGGTGGTGAAGACGTTTTCAAGATGCAATGCCGAACAGTAATTCAAATCAGTGTTGGCAGCAAATACATGAATAAAATTTCTAGCTAGGCCCCAGTTGCTTTCAAAAGCATTTGTAAAACTACTCTTATATATATAGATTAAAATACGCTAAACTGTGTGCTACTAGGCCAACTGTACGAATCGGCTATAGTTCTACTAATGTTGCGACTAGCAGTACCAGACCGTTTCGGCAACTGCCAATATCACAACTAACACTTAACAGGAAAATTTAAAATAATAAAGAACTGGGGAATTCATGATTTTTTTTCATGCGGTGTGAATCCCTGAATCGCTGTAGAAAGTCATGAAATTTACGCCAAAATCGTGAGGATTGGCAGCTATGGTATATGCATGACCAGGGATCTTGATCAATATGTGCCATATGTGTGTATGTACATGCATGACCAGGGATCTTGATCAATATGTGCCATATGTGTGCATGTATATGTATGACCATGGATCTTGATCAATATGTGCCATATGTGTGCATGTATATGCATGACCAGGTATCTCGATATGTGCCATTATGTGTGCATGTATATGCATGACCAGGATCTCGATATGTGCCATACGTGTGCATGTATATGCATGACCAGGTATCTCGATATGTGCCATTATGTGTGCATGTATATGCATGACCAGGGATCTCGATATGTGCCATATGTGTGTATGTATATGCATGACCATCCGGTTCAGGAGGAGTAGCGATAACAAGCTTTTGCTTTTGGCTAAGCTTCCTTTGACTGATACTGTAAAAAAAAAAACCGGCATTTTTTTAAAAATAAATCTGATAAGCTCTTCTGGTCTATAAGCTAAATATCATAAACAGTTTTGAAGTTTTGCAAATGAATGCGCAAATGATGGGTTAATAGATGAACAAACAGATGCACACATGAAAAGAAAAATATCTTAAGAACTTGTTTTTCTCCAGAATACTTACCTGATCACATTAATAAATCCTTCTACCTCTCAAATCCAGTAATCCAAGAAAGACAAAATTCGACCTTCCATGTCTATATAACATAGATGAAGCGAAGAAAACCCATATTCATTATCTACCATTGCCATTAATTGTTCAATTATTTGCCCAGTTAAAAATGAGTGATACATGAACAAGGATGCACGCATTGCAGAGATCGGAACAAGGGTTTAGTAGTAATGTAATTGGGTAAGTATTCTTGGAGGATGATAATTTACAAAACACTTAACATTCTCTTTTGAATGCATTCCCCAATCGCATTAAGTTAAAAGAAAAGGTAATGGTAGAAGTTAATACATGACCATCCTACTTCTAGTACAGTCACCCTTCAAGGGAAGAATGACTGGATTCTCTAAATGTACATACGTATCTATAAACCACACTACTAAAATGGGGCAGCACAACAGAAGGTCACCACATAAGCAGTGACAACTGTACCTGGATAAGGTAACGATTGTTCCTTGCCGAGTCAATCCAGTGAGTGCTGAACTCCCACCTATGAGGAGGTTGTGGTGATGCCAAACTGGTCTGATGGTTGTTTTGGCTGCAGTCACAGGACCTGCCAGATTCGACTCCTGTCCCTGTAAAGCTAGATCACGCAGATAAATGCTTGAGAAGGTTGACACTGCATGCCATTCAACAGCTTCAGTTATGCCTCAGACAGAAGCATTACATTTGAACACAAGACTTGCAGACATCATAAGCCAAAATCTTCACAAGTAGTATCTAATTATTTTCGATCTCAGAGTATGTTGAGTGTATCACCCACTTAAACCATCATGCTAGGGCATGAGGGGTTATATCCTCTTTCCTGAAGAAAGAGAAAACAAGAAAAATAGTTTGCCAACTGTGCTACTGACTATTGGCTCTGCACAACTCCCTCAAACCATTTAACTTTATCTCATAAACCTTTTCTGAGTGCCTTCTAGCTATAAATACAAAATTACAAGAATGACAGATATCAGAAACAACAATCTAAAAGTGTTCACAATAGCAGTGGAAAAACACTTTGTGCAAGAGAGACATATAACATGACTGTCCTTGCTGAGTTCAAATCTTTTTCTTGGCACATTTTGTCATTATAGCAAGGTTGAAAATATATTGGAAAATAACAATCCAAAAGTATCAAATATTTACTTAAACAAGCAAAATTACATGCAAAGTGTGGAAAAAGACCCAATAAACAACGAGCACCAGGACACCATGCTGGAGCACAAGGTTAGAATAAAGAAGTCACAAACATTAAAAAAAATCACAGAATAATTATTGGAACATGCAGAAAATGCATTTTTAAATGATACTATATATCATCTCTGTCGATCTATGGTTGATAATCACAAAGATGATCCTAGGTTATGGAAGGTGAGACAGTGTGATGTGGACTGTACTGAGCAAATGTTTAAACTGGGCAAACAACACCTAATAGTATCGGGAGGTAGTTATTAAGTATTTTGTTTTCTCTTCATCTATATGATACATAAAGAGCAATGATGGAATTTCATCTTTCCAAGATCGCTGTGTTAATGTGATCAAGGAACCTATCCAATGGAGAAATCTCACAACCTGAAGAAATAAAGAGTAAAAAGTTATATCTACACAAACAATTTTGGAATTTTATTCCGAGAAATGAAAAATGGATAATGGATGGAGTGATGGATGGATAGAAAAATGGATAGAAAGATTAAAAATGTTCAAATTAATTAATTCTGAATTGCAAAAGCACATCTAAACCTTTAATGTGTGCATCTTCTTTCATGGAGATAACTGAATAGTTCTGAAGTTGTTCTCTGGAAATTTACATGTGATAAATGGGCTGACTAATGTAACCTCTTTCTATTGGAACCCATCTATATCCCCACCAACTTATTGGAACCTATCCATATCCCCCACCAACTTATTGGAACCCATAATATCACCACCAACTTATTGGAACCCATCCATGTCCACCACCAACTTATTGGAACCCATCTACATCCCCCAACTGATTGGAACCCATCTATATCCCCCACCAACTTACTGGAACCCATCTATATCCACCACCAACTTATTGGAACCCTTCTATATCCCCCACCAACTTATTGGATCCCATCCATATCCCCATCAATTAATCAGAACCCATCTACATCCCCATCAACTTATTGGAACCCATCTATATCCACCAACTTATTGGAACCCATCTAAATTCCAAAAAACTTATTAGAACCCATCTAAATCCCCTAAAAACTTATTAGAACCCATCTACATCCCCACCAACTTATTAGAACCCATCTATATCCACACCAACTTATTAGAACCAATCCATATCCCCCACCAGCTTATTAGAACCCATCTATATCCACACCAACTTAATAGAACCCATAAATTTCTCCCATCAACTTATTGGAACCCATCTATATCCCCCACCAACCTATTGGAACCCATCTAAATTCCCACCAACTTATTAGAACCCACACAAATCCACCACCAACTTATTGGAACCCATCCATATCCCCCACCAACTTATTGGAACCCATCCATATCCCCCACCAACTTATTGGAACCCATCTACATCCCCACCAACTTATTGGAACCCATCTATATATCCCACCAACTTATTGGAACCCATCCACATCCCCCCACCCAACTGATTGGAACCCATCTATATATCCCACCAACTTGTTGGAACCCATCGATATCACCCACCAACATATTGGAACACATCTATATCCCCCACCAACTTATATGAACCTATCAACATCCCCCACCAACTTATTGGAACCCATCTCTATCCCTCACTACCTTCACCTTTCAAATGCGATGAAAATAATTGGCTGGAACGGAACCGAATTCATCAACCTGCATTAACATCTGCAAAATAGCTAAAAATGTCAGTGCAGTGAGTCAAGAAATCTAGGTCATAGTGTACATTTTAATGAGATTTCTTCCAATTGCTGCTTATTGCATGCATAGTTATGAAAACAGTAATTCTAGGTTACTTCATTTGCATGGGAAAATATGAACGACTTTTTTCAGACAGATATACTGCTCGACCTTGGGAGTGCAGTATATCCATCCGACAAAACGAGTTCATATTGTCCCCTACAAATGCAGTAACCTTATTATTATATGCTCATTTTCTTATTCTACCTAAGGCTTAATTATACAAACAAAAATACACTACAAGAAACAAAGTAACTGAATTTATGCTGTGTTTTAAACTAACTACACAAGCACAGATTCATCAGTACACAACAATATTAATGCGCACATAACTCCGCCGAGATCAATTTGACCTTAGTTGCACAGTTGACATCACTTTTGAAAGAAATTGTCGTTTTGGTCTACTTAAAACTGATATTTAGAGTCATGTTGTGTGAATGAATGCACATTGCAACAACTTTTCCATCTGGTCTGGAATGAATAGATTTTGGTATTATTGTCGATTCTACTAAATTTCATGATTATGAACTGGATTTATCTGTGTCAATTCTACATGAAGTAGCATATGATTTGTGCAACGAGGAAGCAGCATGTTGACTCATCTGCATGTGTATTTCTGTTCTGTCATTGAATGTTTGGAATCATAATGTGGGAAAAATATGAACTATTTCAATTGTAATTATCAAAATGACACTATGGAATACAATGTTCATTTCATTTTGAGTGCAGTAAGGAGGAGGTTATTGTACTTGGAATGTAGTCGAAATTACAGTACAATTTCGAAATGTGTAATCAAGCTTTGGAACCGATGACATAACTCATGAAATTTGGATTTGCAGAATTAAGAAAGTACATTTTGAGGAAATTCAGGATGTATAACTAAATATATTTTTTCCCATTCTTATTACCAGCTAAAGAAGACATGTCTATGCCTTGTCAACTGCATGCTATTTGTAGGGACCCCAGCAATTTTATGACCTGTCTGGCGTCTATCGCTAGCCTAAATCTGAAACATTGTACCCAAAAAGTAAATGCGGAATATTGCAAAGCAGCTGGTATGTGGCAGTCCATGAAACAGCTGCTTTAGTTCATTCAGAAACAAATTTAATCAACCAAAATGTAAACCGTCTACTCCATGTGTACATGATTTGTTTACAAAGTAGTTCCTAATACACTATACTACTATTTAGCACACGTGTCATGCACATGAGTGCAATAAGACAGTGTGCAATATTATAAAATATTGGAATATTGTAAAATATTGCACAGTTCTGACAATGTAAAGTTAACGGAGACAAACATGAGCATATAATAATGGTGACCATATCTGATGGCAATTTAGCCTCATCAATGTGAACTTTAAGTTTGTAATGCAATGATATATGAAAAAATTCGGTCAAATTCTGTTTAGTGTTTATTGATAAATCATTTAAAAGTTCTGTTTTAAGTAATGTCAGCCATATGTGACTGATGTTTGCCGCATTATTTGCACAAATTTAAAAGTGCTTTATGCCAGGATGTTTTTTTTTTTTAATATCAAATTTGATTAAAATGTGTTCGGCCACAGTTATTAAGATGTTTTAAAGTTTTCCCATTAATAGTAACAATCGTCTACTTGTTAACTGATCAACACTCTACAAACTAATAATAGGCCAAGACGAACCAACTTAAAGTGAATGGTCATTATCTGTACAAACTGACAATCGGCCAAGACGAACCAGCTTAGACTGAATCGTCATTATCTGTACAAACTGACAGGAAGCCAAGATGAACTTAGAGTCAATCATCTTTATCGGAACAAACTCACAATAAGCCAAGATGAGCCTCCTTAATGGGAATCGTCATTATCTGTACAAACTGACATTAGGCCAAGATGAACCAACTTTGAGTGAATAGTCATTATCTGTACAAACTGATAATAGGCCAAGATGAACCAACCTTGAGTGAATCGTCATTATCTGTACTAATTGACAATAGGCCAAGATGAATCAACCTAGAGTGAATCGTCATTATCTGTACAAACTGATAATAGGCCAAGATCAACCAACTTATTTAAAGTGATTGATCATTATCTGTACAAGTTAATAATAGGCCAAGATGAACTACCTCATTTAGAGTGAATGTTCATTATCTCTACAAACTGACAATGGTCCAAGATGAACCAACTTATTTAGAGAGTGAATCATCATTATCTGTTCAACTTTATAATAGGCCAAGATTAAGCGAATTATTTAGAGTGAATCATCATTATCAGTTGAAACTAATAATAGGCTAAGATGAACCTCCTTAGAGTGAATCTTCATTATCTGTACAAACTGACAAAAAGCCAAGGTGAACCTTCATTGAGAGAATCGTCATTATCTGTATCAACTGATAATAGGCCAAGATGAAACTCCATAGAGTGAATCGCCCTTATATGTACAAACTGATAACAAGCCAAGATGAACCTCCTTAGAGTGAATCGTCATTATCTGTACAAACTGATAATAGGCCAAGATGAACCAACTTAAGAGGGAAACGTCATTATCTGTGCAAACTGACAATAAGGCAAGATGAACAAAGAGTCAATCATCATTATCTGAACAAACTGAAAATAAGCCAAGATGAACCTCCTTAGAGTAAAACGTCATTATCTGTACAAACTGAGAATACGCCAAGATGAAACTCCTTAGATTGATTTTTCATTATCTGTACAAACTGACAATAGGACAAGATGAACCAACTTAGAGTGAATCGTCATTATCTGTACAAATTGACAATAGGCCAAAATGAACCAAGTTAGAGAGAATCGTCATTATCTGTACAAACTGATAAAAGGCCAAGATCAACCAACATACAGTGAATCGTCATTATCTGTACAAACTGATATTAGGCCTAGATGAACCAACTTAGGAGTGAATCGTCATTATCAGTACCAACTGACAATATGCCAAGATGAAACTCCGTAGACTGAATTGTTATTACCTGTACAAACTGACAATACGCTAAAATAATCCTCCTTGGAGTGAATCGCCATTATCTGTACAAACTGAAAATAGGCGAAGATGAAATTCCTTAGACTGAGTTGTCATTATCTGTACAAACTGACAATCGGGAAAGATGAACCGACTTTGATTGAATCGTCATTATCTGTACAAAATGATAATAGACCAAGATGAACCAGCTTAGACTGAATCGTCATTATCAGTACAAACTGACAATAAGCCAAGATGAACTTAGAGTCAATCATCATTATCGGAACAAACTGACAATCAGAGAAGATGAACCTCCTTAGAGTGAATCGTCATTATCTGTACATAGTGACAATAGGCCAAGATGAAACTCCTTAGAATGATTTGTCATTATCTGTACAAACTGACAACAGGCCAAGATGAACCAGCTTTGAGTGAACTGTCATTATCTGTACAAACTGATAATAGGCTAAGATGAACCAACTTAGAGTGAATCGTCATTATCTGTACAAACTGACAATCGGCGAAGATGAACCTCACTCGACTGAATCGTCATTACCAGTACAAACTGACAATAAGTCAAGATAAACTTAGAGTCAATCATCTTTAACGGAAAAAACTCACAATAGGCCAATATGAACCTCCTTAATGGGAATCGTCATTATCTGTACATACTGACATTAGGCCAAGATCAAACTCCTTAGCCTGAATTGTCATTATCTGTACAAACAGACAAATGGCCAAGATGAACCAACTTTGAGTGAATCATCATTACCAGTGCAAACTGATAATCAGCCAAGACGAACCAACCTTTTTAGAATGAATCGTCATTACCTGTACAAAGTAATAATAGGCCAAGATGACCTACCTTATTTAGACTGAATCGTCATTATCTGTACAAACTGACAATGGTCCGAGATGAACGAACTTATTTAGAATTAATCATCATTATCTGAACAAAGTCATAATAGGCCAAGATTAACCGACTTATTTAGGGTGAATCATCGTTATCTGTTGAAACTAATAATAGGCTATAATGAATATCCTTAGAGTGAATCTTCATTATCTGTACAAACTGACAAAAAGCAAAGCTGAACCCCCTTAGAAAGAATCGTCATTATCTGAACAAACTGATAATAGGCCAAGATGAACCAAGTGAGAGTGAATCGTCATTATCTGTACAAATTGATAAGAGGCAAAGATAAACCAACCTAGAGTCAATCGTCATTATCTGTAGAAACCGACAATAGGCCAAGATGAACCAACCTACTTAGGGTGAACCGTCATTATCTGTACAAACTGACAATAGTCCAGGTTGAACCATCTTATTTAGAGTGAATCATCTTTATCTGTACAAACTGATAATAGGCCAAGATTAACCAACTTATTTAGAATGAATCATCCTTATCTGTTCAAAATAATAATAGGCTAAGATGAATCACCTTAGAGTGAATCGTCATTGTCTGTACAAAATGATAATAAGCCAAGATGAACGTCCTTACAGTGAATCGTTATTATCTGTACAAACTGATAACAGGCCAAGATAAAGCATCTTAGACTGAACCGTCATAATTTATGCAAACTAATATTAAGCCAAAATGAACGAACATAAGAGTGAAAAATCATTATCTGTACAAACTGACAAAACGCCAAGAGGAAACTCCTTAGACTGAATCGTTATTGCCTGTACAAACTGACAATACGCTAAGATAATCCTCCTTAGAGTAAATCGTCATTATCTGTACAAACTGATAATAGGCCAAGATGAAATTCCTTAGAGTGAGTGGTCATTATCTGTACAAACTGACAATCGGGAAAGATGAACCAACTTTGAGTGAATGGTCATTATCTGTACAAACTGATAATAGGCCAAGATGAACCAACCTAGAGTGAATCGACATTACCTGTACAAACTGACAATCGGAGAAGATGAACCTTCTTCGACTGAATCGTCATTATCAGTACAAACTGACACTAAGTCAAGATGAACTTAAGGTCAGTCATCATTATCGGAACAAACTGACACTCAGCCAAGATGAACCTCCTTAGAGTGAATCGTCATTATCTATTCAAAATGACAATACGCCAAGATGAAACTCCTTAGAATGAATTGTCAGTATCTGTACAAACTGACAATAGACCAAGATGAACGAAGTTTGAGTCAATCGACATTATCTGTACAACCTGACAACCGGCCAAGCTGAAGCAAGTTACACTGAACCGTTATTATCATTATCAGTACAAACTGACAAAAAGCCAAGATGAACTTAGAGTCAATCATCTTTATCGGAACAAACCCAGAATAAGCCAAGATGAACCTCCTTAATGGGAATCGTCATTATCTGTACAAACTGACAATAGGCCAACATGAAAATTCTTAGCCTGAATTGTCATTATCTGTACAAACTGGCAATAGGCCAAGATGAACCAACATTGAGTGAATCGTCATTATCAATAAAAACTGATAATAGGCCAAGATGAACAACCTGATTTAGAGTGAATCGTCATTATCTGTAATAACTAAGGATGGTCCACGATAAAGAAACTTATTTATATTGAATGATCATTATCTGTACAACCTGATAAGAGGCCAAGATTAACCGACCTATTTAGAGTGAATCACCATTATCTGTTGAAACTAATAATAGGCTAAGATGAACCTCCTTAGAGTGAATCTTCATTATCTGTACAAACTGACAAAAAGCCAAGCCGAACCCATTAGAAAGAATCGTCATTATCTGTACAAACTGATATTAGGCCAAGATGAACAAAGTGAGAGTGAATCGTCATTATCTGTACAAATTGATAAGAGGCAAAGATAAACCAAACTAGAGTGAATCGTCATTATCTGTACAAACCGACAATAGGCCAAGATGAACCAACTTACTTAGGTTGAATCGTCATTATCTGTACAAACTGACAATAGCCCAAGTTGAACCATCTTATTTAGAGTGAATCATCATTATCTGTACAAACTGACAATAGGCCACGATTAACCAACTTATTTAGAGTGAATCATCATTCTCTGTTCAAAATAATAATAGACTAAGATGAATCACCTTAGAGTGAATCGTCATTGTCTCTCCAAATTGATAATAAGCCAAGATGATCCTCCTTAGAGTGAATCGTCATTATCTGTACAAACTGACAAAACGCCAAGAGGAAACTCCTTAGACTGAATCGTTATTGCCTGTACAAACTGAGAATGCGCTAAGATAATCCTCCTTAGAGTGAATCGTCATTATCTGTACAAACTGACAATAGGCCAAGATAAAATTCCTTAGACTGCGTCGTCATTATCTGTACAAACTGACAATCGGGAGAGATGAATCAACTTTGCGTGCATCGTCATTATCTGTACAAACCGATAATAGGCCAAGATGAATCACCTTAAGAGTGAATCGTCATTATCTATACAAACAGACAATCGGCGAAGATGAACCAACTTAGAGTGAATCGTCATTATCTATAAAAACTGATAACAGGTCAAGATGAACCAACCTAGAGTTAATCGTCATTATTTATTCAAACTGACAATCGGCGAAGATGAACCTTCTTCGACTGAATCGTCATTATCAGTACAACGTGACAATAAGCCAAGATGAAAATAGAGTCAATCATAATTATCGGAACAAACTGACAATCAGATAGCATGAACCTCCTTAGAGTGAATCGTCATTATCTATACAAACTGACAATAGTCCAAAACGAAACTCCTTAGATTCAATTGTCATTATCTGTACAAACTGTCAATAGGCCAAGATGAACCAACTTTAAGTGAATCGTCATTATCTGTACAAACTGATAATAAGCCAAGATGAACCAACTTAGAATGAACGGTCATTTTCTGTACAAACTGATAATAGGCCAAGATTAACCAAGTTACAGTGAATCGTCATTATCTGTACCAATTGATAAGAGGCAAAGATAAACCAAGTTAGAGTGAATCGTAATTATCTGTTCAAACTGATAATAGGCAAAGATCAACCAACTTAGAGTGAATCGTTATTATCTGTACAAACAGACAATCGGCCAAGATGAACCAACTTAGAGTGAATCGTCATTATCTATAGAAACTGATAATAGGTCAAGATGAACCAACTTAGAGTGAATCGTCATTATCTGTACAAACCGACAATAGGCCAAGATGAACGATCTTATTTAGAGTGAATCGTCATTATCTGCACAAAGTGACAATAGTCCAAGTTGAACCATCTTATTTAGAGTGAATCATCATTATCTCTATAAATTGATAATAGGCCAAGATTAACCAACTTATTTAGAGTGAATCATCATTATCTGATCAAAATAATAACAGTACAAACAGACAATCGGCCAAGATGAACCAACTTAGAGTGAATCGTCATTATCTGTACAAACTGATAATAGGCCAAGATGAGCAAACATACAGTGAGTCGTCATCATCTGTACAAACTGATAACAGGCCAAGATAAACCATCTTAGAGAGAACCGTCATCATCTTTCCAAACTGATACTAGGCCAAGATAAACCAACTTAAGTGTGAATAGTCATTATCTGTACAAACTGGCAATACGCCAAAAGGAAACTCCTTAGACTGAAACGTTATTGCCTGTACATACTGACAGTACGCTAAGATAATCCTCCTTAGAGTGAATCGTCATTATCTCTACAAACTGATAATAGGCCAAGACGAACCAACCTAGAGTGAATCGTCATTATCTGTACAAACTGACAATCGGCGAAGATGAACCTTGCTCGACTGAATCGTCATTATTAGTACAAACTGACAAAAAACCAAGATGAACATAGAGTCAATCATCATTATCGGAAGAAACTGACAATCAGCCAAGATGAACCTTCTTAGAGTGAATCGTCATTATCTATACAAACTGACAATAGTCCAAGATGAAACTCCTTAGATTCAATTGTCATTTTCTGTACAAACTGACAATAGGCCAAGATGATCCAACTTTGAGTGAATCGTCATTATCTGTACAAATTGATAATAAGCCAAGATGAACCAACTTTGAGTGAATCGTCATTTTCTGTACAAACTGATAATAGGCCAAGATCAACCAACTTAGAGCGAATCGTCATTATCTGTACAAACTGATAATAGGCAAAGATCAGCCAACCTAGAGTGGATCCTCATAATCTGTACAAACTGACAATCGGCCAAGATGAACCAACTTAGAGTGAATCGTCATTAACTGTATAAACTGACAATAGGCCAAGATGAAACTCCTTAGACTGAATTCTAAGTATCTGTACAAACTGACAATTGGCCAAGATGAACCAACTGTGAGTGAATCGTCATTATCTGTATAAATTGACAATAGGCCAAGATCAACCAACTTATTTAGGGTGAATCGTCATTATCTGTACAAACTGACAATCGACAAAGATGAACCAACCTAGAGTGAATCGTCATTACCTGTATAAACCGACAATAGGCCAAGATCAACCAACTTATTTAGGGTGAATCGTTATTATCTGTACAAACTGACAGTCAGCCATGATGAAACTCCTTAGAGTGAATCGTCATTATCTGTACAAACTGACAATAGCCCAAGATGAAACTCCTCACACTGATTTATCAGTATCTGTAGAAACTAACAGTTGGCCAAGATGATGTAACTTTGAGTGAATCGTCATTATCTGTAAAAATTGACAATAGGCCAAGATGAACCACCTTAAGAGTGAATCGTCATTATCTGTACAAACAGACAATCGGCCAAGATGAAGCAACTTAGAGTTAATCGTCATTATCTATGCAAAATAATAATAGGTCAAGATGAAGGAACTTATTTAGAGTGAATCGTCATTGTCTATAGAAACTGACAAAACGCCAAGATGAAACTCCTTAGACTGAATCGTTATTGCCTGTACAAACTGACAATGCGCTAAGATAATCCTCCTTAGAGTGAATCGTCATTATCTGTACAAACTGACAATAGGCCAAGATGAAATTCCTTAGACTGAGTTGTCATTATCTGTACAAACTGACAATCGGGAAAGATGAACCAACTTTAAGTGAATCGTCATTATCTCTACAAACTGATAATAGGCCAAGATGAACCAATCTAGAGTTAATCGTCATTATCTGTACAAACTGACAATAGCTCAAGATGAAACTCCTCACATTGATTTGTCAGTATCTGTAGAAATTAACAGTTGGCCAAGATGAACGAAGTTTGGCTGAATCGTCATTATCTGGACAAATTGGCAATAAGCCAAGATGAACCACCTTAGGAGCGAATCGTCATTATTTGTACAAACAGACAATCGGCCAAGATGAATCAACTTAGAGTGAATCGTCATTATCTATACAAACTGATAACAGGTCAAGATGAACCAACATAGAGTTAATCGTCATTATCTGTACAAACTGACAATCGGCGAGGATGAACCTTCTTCGACTGAATCGTCATTATCAGTACAACCTGACAATAAGCCAAGATGAACATAGAGTCAATCATAATTATCGGAACAAACTGACAATCAGCCAACATGAACCTCCTTAGAGTGAATCGTCAGTATCTATAAAACTGACAATAGTCCCAGACGAGACTCCTTAGATTCAGTTGTAATTATCTGTACAATCTGACAATAGGACAAGATGAACCAACTTTGAATGAATAGTCATTACCTGTACAAACTGATAATAAGCCAAGATGAACCAACTTTGAGTGAATCGTCCTTTTCTGTACAAACTGATAATAGGTCAAGATTAACCAACTTGCAGTGAATCGTCATTATCTATACAAATTGATAAGAGGCAAAGATAAACCAAGATAGAGTGACTCGTCATTATCTGTTCAAACTGATAATAGGCAAAGATCAACCAACTTGGAGTGGATCCTCATTATCTGTATAAACTGACAATAGGCCAAGATGAAACTCCTTAGACTGAATTGTCAGTATCTGTACAAACGGACAATTGGCCAAGACGAACCAACTTTTAGTGAATCGTCATTATCTGCATAAATTGACAATAGGCCAAGATCAACCAACTTATTAAGAGTGAATCGTCATTATCTGTACAAACTGACAATCGGCGAATATGAACCAAGTTAGAGTAAATCACAGTTAGCTATAAAAACTGACAATGGGTCAAGATGAACCAACTTAGAGTGAATCGTCATTATCTGTACAAACCGACAATAGGCCAAGATCAACCAACTTATTTAGAGTGAATCGACATTATCTGTACAATCTAACAATCAGCCATGATGAAACTCCTTAGAGTGAATCGTCATTATCTGTACAAACTGACAAGCGGCCAAGATGAAACTCCTCACACTGATTTGTCAGTATGTGTAGAAACTAACAGTTGGCCAAGATGAACTAACTTTGAGTGAATCGTCATTATCTGTACAAATTGACAATAGGCCAAGATGAACCACCTTAAGAGTGAATCGTCATTATCTGTACAAATTGACAATCGGCCAAGATGAACCAACTTAGAGTTAATCGTCATAATCTATAGAAACTGATAATAGGTCAAGATGAACCAACTTAAGAGTTAATCATCATTATCTGTACAAACTTATAATAGGCAAAGATAAACCAACTTAGAGTGGATCATCATTATCTGTACAAACTGACAATCGACCAAGATAAACCAACTTAGAGTGAATCGTCATTATCTATACAAACTGATAATAGGTCAAGATGAACCAACTTAGACTGAATAGTCATTATCTGTCCAATCCGACAACAGGCCAAGACGTAACAAATTATTTAGATTGAATCGTCATTGTCTGTACAAACTGACAATAGTCCAAGTTGAACCATCTTATTTAGAGTGAAACATCATTAACTGTACAAACTGATAATAGACCAAGACTAACCAACTTATTTAGAGTGAATCATCATTATGTGTTCAAACTAATAATAGGCTAAGATGAACCACCTTAGAGTGAATCGTCATTATCTGTACAAACTGAAATGGCCAAGAAAAACATACAGTGAATCGTCATTATCTGTACTAACTGATAACAGGCCAAGATAAAACGTCTTAGAGGGAACCGTCAGTATCTATACAAACTGACAAGAAGCCAAGATGAACTTAGAGTCAATCATCTTTATCGGAACAAACTCACAATAAGCCAAGATGAACCTCCTAAATGGGAATAGTCATTATCTGTACAATCTGACAATATGCCAAGATGAACCAAGTTTGAATGAATCGTCATTAACTGTACAAACTGATAATAGGCCATGATGAACTACATTATTTGAGGTGAATCGTCATTATCTTTACAAACTGACATTGGTCCAAGATGAACGAACTTAGAGTGAATCATCATTATCACTACAACCTGATAATAGGCATAGATTAACCGACTTATTTAGAGTGAATCATCATTATATGTTGAAACTAATAATAGGCTAAGATGAACCTCCTTAGAGTGAATCTTCATCATCTGTACAAACTGACAAAAAGCCACGCTGAACCTCCTTAGAGAGAATCATCATTATCTTTACAAACTGATAATAGCCCAAGATGAAACAACTTATTCAGAGTGAATCGTCATTATCTCTACAAACCGACAATAGGCCAAGATGAACCAACGTTTTTAGAGTGAATCATCATTATCTGTACAAACTGATAATAGGCCAAGATTAACCAACTTATTTAGAGTGAAACATCATTATCTGTGGACAATAATAATCGACAAAGATGAACCATCTTAGAGTGAATCATCATAATCTGTACAAAATGAGAATAAGCCAAGATGAACCTCCTTAGAGTGAATCGTCATTATCTGTTCAAAGTGATAATAGGCAAAGATGAACCAACATGCAGTGAATCGTCATTATCAGTACAAACTGATAACAGGCCTAGATAAACCATCTGAGAGTGTGCCGTCATTATCTGTACAAACTGATCTAGGCCAAGATGAACCAACTTAAGAGTGAATAGTCATCATCTGTACGAACTGACAATACGCCAGGATGAAACTCCTTAGACTGAATCGTTTCTGCCTGTACAAACTGACAATACGCTTAGATAATCCTCCTTAGAGTGAATCGTCATTATCTGTACAAACTGGCAATAAGCCAAGCTGAACTTAGGGTCAATCATCATTATCGGAACAAACTGACTATCAGCCATGATGAACCTCCTTAGAGTGAGTCGTCATTATCTGTACAAACTGACAATAGGCCAAGATAAAACTCCTTAGACTGAATTGTCATTATCTGTAGAAACTGACAACAGGCCAAGATGAAAAAACTTTGAGTGAATCGTCATTATCTGTACAAACTGATAATAGGCCAAGATCAACCAACGTAGAGTGGATCCTCATTTTCTGTAGAAACTGACAATCGGCGAAGATGAACCAACTTAGTGCAAACGGTTTTTTTGTGTACAAACTGATAATAGGCCAAGATGAATCAACTTAGAGTCAATCGTCATTGTCTGTGTAATGTCATAATAGGCCAAACTTAACCGACTTATTTAGAATGAATCATCATTATCTGTTGAAACGAATAATACGCTAAGATGAACCTCCTTAGAGTGAATCTTCAGTGTCTGTACAAACTGACAAAAAGCCAAGCTGAACCTCCTTTGAGAGAATCGTTACTATCTGTACAAACTGATAATAGGCCAAGATGAACCTCCTTAGAATGAATCACCCTTATCTGTACAAACTGATAATAAGCCAAGATGAACCTACTTCGAGTGAACCGTCATTATCTCTACAAACTGATAACAGGCCAAGATGAACCAACTTTGAGCGAATCGGCATTATCGGTACAATCTGACAATAGGACAAGATGAACCAACTTGGAGTGAATCGTCATTATCTGTACAAACTGACAGTCGGCCAAGATGATCCACCTTATGTAGAGTGATTCGTCATTATCTGTACAAATTGACAATAGCCCAAGTTGTTCCAACGTATTTAAAGTGAATCATCATTGTCTGTACAAACTTATAAGAGGCCAAGATGAACCAATCGTAAGA
The DNA here is from genome assembly GCA_016617855.1 of Megalonaias nervosa. Classification (NCBI taxonomy): domain Eukaryota; kingdom Metazoa; phylum Mollusca; class Bivalvia; order Unionida; family Unionidae; genus Megalonaias; species Megalonaias nervosa. The sequence continues at coordinate 17,969 of JAECUM010028500.1, read as the reverse complement.
GTGAATCGTCATTATCTGTACAAACCGACAAGATGAACCAACTTATTTAGAGTGGATCATCATTATCTGCTCAAATTGACAATAGTCCAAGTTGAACCATCTTATTGAGAGTGAATCATCATTATCTGTACAAACTGACAATAGTCCAAGTTGAACCATCTTATTTAAAGTGAATCATCATTATCTGTTCAAAATAATAATAGGCTAAGATGAACCCCTTAGAGAGAATCGTCATTATCTGTACAAACTGATTATAGGCCAAGATGAACCAACATACAGTGAATCGTCATTATCTGTACTAACTAATAACAGGCCAAGATAAACCATCTTAGAGTGAACCGTGATTATCTGTACAAACTGACAATCGGCCAAGATGAACCAACATTAAGTGAATCGTCATTATCTGTGCAAACCGACAAGACGAACCAAATTATTTAGAGTGAATCATCATTATCGGAACAAACTGACAATAGTCGAAGTTGAAACATCTTATTGATAGTGAATCATCATTATCTGTACAAACTGATAATAGCCCAAGATGAACCAACATACAGTGATCGTCATTATCTGTACTAACTAATAACAGGCCAAGATCAACCATCTTAGAGTGAACCGTGATTATCTGTACAAACCGACAATAAACCAAGATGAACATAGAGTCAATCATCATTATCGGAGCAAACTAACAATCAGCCAAGATGAACCTCCTCAGAGTGAATCGTCATTATCTATACAAACTGACAATAGTCCAAGATGAAACTCCTTAGCTTCAATTGTCATTATCTGTACAATCTGACAATAGGCCAAGATGAATCAACTTTGAGTGAATCGTCATTATCTGTACAAACTGATTTTAGGCCAAGTTGAAAAAACATGCAATGAATCGTCATTATCTGTACAAACTGATAACAGGCCCAAAAAAACCATCATAAAGTGAACCGTCATTATCTCTACAAAGAGATATTAAGCCACGATGAACCAAGTTAATAGTGAAAAGTCATAATCTGTGCAAACTGAAAATCCTTCAAGATAAAACTCCTTACACTGAATCGTTATTATCTGTACAAACTGACAATCGGCCAAGATGAACTAACTTTGAGTGAATCGTCATTATCTGTACAAATTGACTATAGGCCAAGATGGACCAACGTAAGGGTGAATCGTTATTATCTGTACAAAGTGACAATCCGATAAGATGAACCAATTTAGAGTGAATCGTCATTATCTGTAAAAACCGACAAGAGGCCAAGATGAACGAACTTATTTAGAGTGAATTGTCATTATCTGTACAAACTGCCAATAGTCCAAGTTGAACCATCTTATTTAGAGTAAATCATCAGTATCTGTACAAACTGATAATAGGCCAAGATTAACCAACAATTTAGAGTAAATCATCATTATCTGTAAAACGTCATAATAGGCCAAACTTAACCGACTTATTTAGAGTGAATCATCATTATCTGTAGAAACGAATAATAGGCTAAGATGAACCTCCTTAGAGTGAATCTTCATTATCTGTCCAAACTGACAAAAAGCCAAGCTGAACCTCCTTTCAGAGGATCGTCATTATCTGTACAAACTGATAATAGGCCAAGATGAACCTCCTTAGAGTGAATCACACTTATCTGTACAAACTGATATTAAGCCAAGATGAAGCTCCTTCGAGTGAATCGTCATTATCTCTACAAACTGATAACAGGGCAAGATGAACCAACTTTAAGCGGGCCGTCATTATCGGTACAATCTGACAAGATGAACCAACTTAGAGTGAAACGTCATGATCTCTGCAAAATGACAATAAGCCAGGATGAACAAAGAGTCAATCATCATTATCTGACCAAACTGACAGTAAGAAAAGATGAACCTCCTTAGAGTAAATCGGCATTATCTGTACAAACTGAGAATAGTCCAAGATGAAACTCCTTAGACTGATTTTTCATTATCTGTACAAACTGACAATAGTACAAGATGAACCAACTTAGAGTGAATCGTCATTATCTGTAGAAACTCACAGTCGGACAAGGTGATCCACCATATTTAGAGTGAATCGTCATTATTTGTAGAAACTGACAATACGTCAAGATGAAACTCCTTAGACCGAATCGTTATTATCTGTACAAAATGACAATCGGCCAAGATGAACCAACTTTGTGTGAATCGTCATTGTAAGTACAAACTGATAATAGGCCAAGATGAACCAACTTATTTAGAGTAAATCGTCATTATCTGTACAATCTGATAAAAGGCCAAGATGAACCATCTTAAGAGTGAATCGTTATTATCTGTACAAATTGACAATCGGCCATGATGAACCAACTTAAAGTGAATCGTCAGTATCTGTACAAACCGACAAGATGAACCAACTTATTTAGAGTGAATCATCATTATCGGTACAAACTGACAATAGTCCAAGTCGAACCATCTTATTGATAGTGAATCATCATTATCTGTACAAATTGATAATAGGCCAAGATTAACCAACTTATTTAGGGTGAATCATCATTTTCTGTTCAAAATCATAATAAGCCCAGATGAACCTCCTTAGAGGAATCGTCATTATCTGTACAAACTGATTATAGGCCAAGATGAACCAACTTAAGAGTGAATCGTCATTATCTGTACAAACTGACAATACGTCAAGATGAAACTCCTTAGACTGAATCGTTATTATCTGTACAAAATGAAAATCGGCCAAGATGAACCAACTTTGAGTGAATCGTCATTATAAGTACAAACTGATAATAGGCCAAGATGAACCAACTTATTTAGAGTGAATCGCCATTATCTGTACAAACTGACATTAGGCCCACATGAAACTCCTTAGCCTGAATTGTCATTATCTGTACAAACTGACAATAGGCCAAGATGAACCAACTTATTTAGAGTGAATCATCATTATCTATAGAAACTGATAATAGGTCAAGATCAACCAACTTAAAGTGAATCGTCTATATCTGTAGAAACCGACAATAGGCCAAGATGAACCAACTTATTTAGAGTGAATCGTCATTGTCTGTACAAACTGACAATAGTCCAAGTTGAACCATCTTATTTAGAGTGAATCATCATTATCTGTACAAACTGATAATAGACCAAGATTAACCAACTTATTTAGAGTGAATCATCATTATCTGTTCAAAATAATAATAGGCTAAGATGAACCACCTTAGAGTGAATCGTCATTACCTGTACAAACTGATAACAGGCCATGATAAACCATCTTAGAGTGAACAGTCATCATCTGTCCAAACTGAAACTAGGCCAAGATAGACCAACTTAAGAGCGAATCGTCATTATCTGTACAAACTGCCAATAGGCCAAGATGAAATTCCTTACACTGAGTTGTCATTATCTGTACAAACCGACAATAGGCCAAGATGAACCAACTTATTTTCAGTGAATCATCATTATCTGTACAAACTGATAATAGGCCAAGATTAGCCAACTTATTTAGAGTGAATCATCATTATCTGTTGACAATAATAATAGGCTAAGATTAACCACCTTGGAGTGAATCGTTATTATTTATACAAACTAATAATAGCCCAAGATGAACCAACCTAGAGTGAATCGTCGTTATCTGTACAAACTGACAATCGGCGAAGATGAACCTTCTTCAACTGAATCGTCATTATCAGTACAAACTGACAATAAACCAAGAAGAACATAGCGTTAATCATCATTATCGGAACAAACTGACAATCAGCCAAGATGAACCTCCTTAGAGTGATTCGTCATTATCTATACAAACTGACAATAGTCCAAGATGAAACTCCTTAGCTTCAGTTGTCATTATCTGTACAAACTGACCATAATCCAAGATGAATCAACTTTGTGTGAATCGTCATTATCTGTACAAACTGATAATAAATCAAGATGAACGAACTTAGAGTGAACGGTCATTTTCTGCATAAACTGAGAATAGGCCAAGGTAACCAACTTAGAGTGAATCGTCATTATCTGTACAAATTGATAAGAGGGAAAAATAAAACAAGTTAGAGTGAATAGTCATTATCTGTACAAACTGATAATAGGCAAAGATCAACCAACTTAGAGTGGATCCTCGTTATCTGTACAAACTGACAATCGGACAAGATGAACCAACTTAGAGTGAATCGTTTTTATCTGTATAAACTGACAACAGGACAAGATGAAACTCCTTTGAATGAATTGTAAGTATCTGTACAAACTGACAATCGGCGAATATGAACCAAGTAAGAGTAAATCACCATTAGCTATACAAACTGACAATAGGTCAAGATGAACCAACTTAGAGTGAATCGTCATTATCTGTACACACCGACAATAGGCCAAGATCAACCAACTTATTTAGAGTGAATCGTCATTATCTGTACAAACTGACGTTGGTCCAAGATGAACGAACTTACTTAGAGTGAATCATCATTATCTCTACAACCTGATAATATGCCAAGATTAACCGACTTATTTAGAGTGAATCATCATTATATGTTGAAACTAATAATAGGCTAAGATGAACCTCTTTACAGTGAATCTTCATCATCTGTACAAACTGACAAGAAGCCAAGCTGAACCTCCTTAGAGAGAATCGTCATTATCTTTACAAACTGATAATAGCCCAAGATGAACAAACTTATTTAGAGTGAATCGTCATTATCTCTACAAAGCGACAATAGGCCAAGATGAACCAACTTATTTAGAATGAATCATCATTATCTGTTCACAATAAAAATAGGCTAAGATGAACCATCTTAGAGAGAATCATCATTATCTGTACAAAATGATAATAAGCCAAGATGAACCTCCTTAGAAGAATCGTCATTATCTATTCAAACTGATAATAGGCCAAGATGAACCAAAATACAGTGAATCGTCATTATCTGTACAAACTGATAACAGGCCAAGATAAACCATTTGAGAGTGAACCGTCATTATCTGTACAAACTGATCCTAGGACAAGATGAACCAACTTAAGAGTGAATAGTCATAATCTGTACGAACTGACAATACGCGAAGATGAAAATCCTTAGACTGAATCGTTATGGCCTGTACAAACTGACAATATGCTAAGATAATCCTCCTTAGAGTGAATCGTCATTATCTGTACAAACTGACAATATGCCAAGATAAACTTAGATTTAATCATCGTTATCGGAACAAACTGACAATCAGCCAAGATGAACCTCCTTAGAATGAATCGTCATTATCTGCACAAACTGACAATAGGCCAAGATAAAACTCCTTAGACTGAATTGTCATTATCTGTAGAAACTGACAATAAGCCAAGGTGAACCAACTTTGAGTGAATCGTCATTATCTGTACAAACTGATAATTGGCCAAAATCAACCAACTTACAGTGGGTCCTCATTATCTGTACAAACTGTCAATCAGCCAAGATGAATCAATTTAGACTGAACCGTCATTATCTGTACAAAATGAACCAAGATGAAACTCCTTCGAGTGAATCGTCATTATCTGTATAAACAGACAATAGGCCAAGATTAAACTCATTAGACTGAATTGTCAGTATCTGTACAAACTGACATTTGGCCAAGATGAACCAACTTTGAGTGAATCGTCATTATCTGTACAAATTCACAATAGGCCAAGATGAACCAACTTAAGAGTGAGTCGTCATTATCTGTACAAACTGACAATCGGCCGAGATGAACCAAGTTGGAGTGAGTCACCATTATCTGTGCAAACTGTCAGTAGGTCAAGATGAACCAACCTAGAGTGAATCGTCATTATCTGTACAAACCGAGAATAGGCCAAGATGAACCAACTTATTTAGAGTGAATCGTCATTATCTGTACAAACTGACAAGGAGAAAAGATGAAACTCCTTAGAGTGAATCGTCATTATCTGTAACAACTGACAATAGGCCAAGATGGAACTCCTCACACTGATTTGTCAGTATCTGTAGAAACTAACAGTTGGGCAAGATGAACTAACTTTGAGTGAATCGTCATTATCTGTACAAATTGACAATAGGCCAATATGAAGCACCTTAAGAGTGAATCGTTATTAAGTACAAAGAGAAAATCGGCCAAGATGAACCAACCTAGAGTGAATCGTCATTATCTATACGAACTGATAATAGGTCAAGATCAACCACCTTAGAGTGAATCGTCATTATCTGTACAAACCGAGAATAGTCCTAGATGAAGCAACTTATTTAGAGTGAATCGTCATTGTCTGTACAAACTGAGAATAGTCCAACTTGCACCATCTTATTTAGAGTGAATCATCATTATCTGTATAAACTGATAATAGGCCAAGATGAACCAAAATACAGTCAATCGTTATTATCTGTACAAACTGATAACAGGCCAAGATAAACCATCTTAGAGTGAACCGTCATCATCTGTGCAAACTGATACTAGGCCAAGATAAACCAACTTAAGAGTGAATAGTCATTATCTGTACAAACTGGCAATACGCCAAGATGAAACTCCTTAGACTGAAACGTTATTGCCTGTACATACTGACAATACGCTAAGATAATTCTCCTTAGAGCGAATCGTCATTATTTGTACAAACTGACGATAGGCCATGATGAAATTCCTTAGACTGAGTTGTCATTATCTGTACAAACTAAGAATCGGGAAAGATGAACCAACATTGAGTGAATCGTCATTATCTATACAAACTGACAATCGGCGAAGATGAAACTTCTTCGACTGAATCGTCATTATCAGTACAAACTGACAATTAACCAAGATGAGCCAACTTAGAGTGAATCGTCATTATCTGTACAAACTGATAAGAGGCAAACATAAACCAACTAAGAGTGAATCGTCATTATCTGTACAAACTGATAATAGGCAAAGATCAACCAACTTAGAGTGGGTCCTCATTATCCGTACAAAATGGCAATCGGCCAAGATGAACCAACTTAGAGTAAATCGTCATTATCTGTATAAACTGATAAGAGGAAAGATAAACGAAGTTAGAGTGAATCGTCATTATCTGCACAAACTGATAATATACAAAGATCAACCAACTTAGAGTGGATCCTCATTTTCTGTACAAACCGACAATCGGCCAAGATGAACCTCCTTAGAGTAAATCGTCATTATCTGTATAAACTGACAATAGGCCAAGATGAAACTCCTTAGAATGAATTGTCAGTATCTGTACAAACTGACAATCGGTAAATATGAAACAAGTTAGAGGAAATCACCATTAACTATACAAACTGACAATAGGTCAAGATGAACCAAGTTAGAATGAATCGTCATTATCTGTACAAACCGACAATAGGCCAAGATCAACCAACTTATTTAGAGTGAATCGTCATTATCTGTACAAACTGACAATCAGCCATGATGAAACTCATTAGAGTGAATCGTCATTATCTGTACAAACTGACAATAGGCCATGATGGAACTCCTCACACTGATTTGTCAGTATCTGTAGAAACTAACTGCTGGCCAAGATGAACTAACTTTGAATGAAATTTCATTATCTGTACAAATTGACAATAGGCCTAGATGAACCGCCTTAAGAGTGAATCGTCATTATCTGTACAAATTGACAATAGGCCAAGATCAACCAACTTAGAGTGAATCGTCATTATCTGTACAAACCGACAATAGGCCAAGATGAACCAACTTATTTAGAGTGAATCGTCATTGCCTGTACAAACTGACAATAGTCCAAGTTGCACCATCTTATTTAGAGTGAATCATCATTATCTGTACAAACTTATAATAGACCAAGATTGACCAACTTATTTAGAGTGAATCATCATTATCTGTTCAAAGTAATAATTTGCTAAGATGAACCACGTTAGAGTGAATCGTCATTATCTGTACAAACTGAAAATAGGCCAAGATGAACAATCTTAGAGAGAACCTTCATTATCTGTACAAACAGATACTAGGCCAAGATGAACCAACTTACAGTGAATCGTCATTATCTGTGCTAACTGATAACAGGCCAAGATAAACCATCTTAGACTGAACCGTCATTATCTGTACAAACTGACAAGAAGCCAAGATGAACTTAGAGTCAATCATCTTTATCGGAACAAACTCACAATGAGCCAATATGAACCTTCCTAAAATGGGAATCGTCATTATCTGTACAAATTGACAATAGGCCCACATGAAACTCCTTAGTCTGAATTGTCATTATCTGTACAAACTAATAATAGGCTAAGATGAACTACCTTATTTAAGGTGAATCGTCATTATCTGTACAAACTGACATTGGTCCAAGATGAACGAACTTACTTAGAGTGAATCATCAGTATCTCCACAACCTGATAATAGGCCAAGATCAACCGTCTTATTTAGAGTGAATCATCATTATATGTTGAAACTAATAATAGGCTAAGATGAACCTCCTTAGAGTGAATCTTCATCATCTGTACAAACTGACAAGAAGCCAAGCTGAACCTCCTTAGAGAGAATCCTCATTCTCTTTACAAACTGACAATAGCCCAAGATGAACCAACTTACTTAGAGTGAATCGTCATTATCTGTACAAACCGACAATAGGCCAAGATGAACCAACTTATTTTGAGTGAATCATCATTATCTGTTCACAATAATAATAGGCTAAGATGAACTACCTTAGAGTGAATCGTCATTATCTATACAAATTAATAATAGCACAAGATGAACCAACATACAGTGAATCGTCATTATCTGTACAAACTGATAACAGGCCAAGAGAAACCATCTTAGAGTGAACCGTCATCTTCTGTCCAAACTGATACTAGGCCAAAATAAACCAACTTAAGAGTGAATAGTCATTATCTGTACAAACAGATACTAGGCCAAGATGAACAAACATACAGTGAATCGTCATTATCTGTACTAACTGATAACAGGCCAAGATAAACCATCTTAGACTGAACCGTCATTATAGGTACAAACTGACAAGAAGCCATGATGAACTTAGAGTCAATCATCTTTATCGGAACAAACTCACAATGAGCCAAGATGAACCTCCTTAAAATGGGAATCGTCATTATCTGTACAAAATGACAAGGAGCCAAGATGAAACTCCTTAGAGTGAATCGTCATTATCTGTACAAACTGACAATAGACCAAGATGGAACTCCTCACATTGATTTGTCAGTATCTGTAGAAACTAACAGTTGGCCAAGATGAACTAACTTTGTGTGAATCGTCATTATCTGTACAAATTGAGAATAGGCCATGATGAACCACCTTAAGAGTGAATCGTTCTTAAGTACAAACAGACAATCGGCCAAAATGAACCAAAATACAGTGAATCGTCATTATCTGTTCAAACTGATAATAGGTCAAGATCAACCACCTTAGAGTGAATGGTCATTATCTGTACAAACCGAAAATAGGCCAAGATGAAGCAACTTATTTAGAGTGAATTGTCATTGTCTGTACAAACTGAGAATAGTCCAACTTGCACCATCTTATTTAGAGTGAATCATCATTATCTGTATAAACTGATAATAGGCCATGATGAACCAACATACAGTCGATCGTCATTATCTGCACTAACTGATAACAGGCCAAGATAAATCATCTTAGAGTGAACCTTCATTATCTGTACAAACAGATACTAGGCCAAGATGAACCAACTTACAGTGCATCGTCATTATCTGTACTAACTGATAACAGGCCAAGATAAACCATCTTAGACTGAACCGTCATTATAGGTACAAACTGACAAGAAGCCAAGATGAACTTAGAGTCAATCATCTTTTTCGGAACAAACTCACAATGAGCCAAGATGAACCACCTTAAAATGGGAATCGTCATTATCTGTACAAACTGACAAGGAGCCAAGATGAAACTCCTTAGAGTGAATCGTCATTATCTGTAGAAACTAACAATTGGCCAAGATGAACTAACTTTGAGTGAATCGTCATTATCTGTAGAAATTGACAATCGAATAAGATGAACCAACTTAGAGTGAATCGTCATTATCTGTGGAAACCGACAATAGGCGAAGATGAACCAACTTATTTAGAGTGAATCGTCATTATCTGTACAAAGTGACAATAGCCCAAGTTGAACCATCTTATTTAGAGTGAATCATCATTAGCTGTACAAACTGATAATAGGCCAAGATTAACCAACTTATTTAGAGTAAATCATCATTATCTGTACAACGTGATAATAGGCCAAACTTAACCGACTTATTTAGAGTGAAACATCAATATCTGTTGAAACGAATAATAGGCTAAGATGAACCTCCTTAGAGTGAACCTTCATTATATGTACAAACTGACAAAAAGCCAAGCTGAACCACGTTTGAGTGAATCGTCTTTTTCTGTGCAAACTGATATTAGGGAAAGATGAACCTCCTTAGAGTGAATCACCCTTATCTGTACAAACTGATAACAGCCCAAGATAAACCATCTTAAAGTGAACCGTCATTATCTGTACAAACAGATACTAGGCCAAGATGTACCAGCTTAAGAGTGAATCGACATTATCTATACAAACTGACAATACGTCAAGATGAAACTCCTTAGACTGAATCGTTATTATCTGTACAAACTGACAATCGGCCAAGATGAAATAACTTATTTAGAGTGAATCGTCATTATCTGTAGAAACTAATAATAGGCCAAGATGAGCTACGTTATTTAGATTGAATCGTCATTATTTGTACAAACTGACAATGGTCCAAGATGAACCTACTTATTTAGGGTGAGTCTTCATTATTTGAACAACCTGATGATAGGCCAAGATTAACCGACTTATTCAGAGAGAATCATCATTTTCTCTTGAAACTAATACTAGGCTAAGATGAACCTCCTTAGATTGAATCTTCATTATCTGTACAAACTGACAAAAAGCCAAGCTGAACCTCCTTAGAGAGAATCGTCATTATCTGTGCAAACTGATAATAGGCCAGGATAAAATTCCTTAGACTGAGTTGTCATCATCTGTGGAACTGACAATCGGGAAAGATTAACCAACTTTGAGTGAATCGACAATATCTGTACAAACTGATAATAGGCCAAGACGAACCAACCTAGAGTGAATCGTCATTATCTGCACAAACTGACAATCGGCGAAGATGAACCTTCTTCGACTGAATCGTCATTATCAGTACAAACTGACAACAAGTCAAGATGAACTTAGAGTCAATCATCATTATCGCAAGAAACTGACAATCAGCCAAGATGAACCTCCTTAGAGTGAATCGTCATTATCTATACAAACTCACAATAGGCCAAGATGAAATTCTTTTTAATGAATTGTCATTATCTGTACAAACTGACAATAGGCTAAGATGAACCAACTTTGAGTGAATCGTCATTATCTGTACAAACGGATAATAAGCCAAGATGAACCAACTTAGAGTCAACGGTCACATTCTGTAGAAACTGATAATAGGCCAAGATGAACTAACTTAGAGTGAATCGTCATTATCTGTACAAACTGACAATAGGCCAAGATGAATCTCCTTACACTTATTTGTCAGTATCTGTAGAAATTAACAATTGGCCAAGATGAACTAACTTTGAGTGAATCGTCATAATGTGTAGAATTGACAAGAGGTCAAGATGAACAAACTTAAGAGTGAATCGATATTATCTTTACAAATGGACAATCGGATAAGATGAAGCAACTTATTTACAGTGAATCGTCATTATCTATACAAACTGATAACAGTCCAAGTTGTACCATCTTATTTAGAATGAATCATCTTTATCTGTACAAACTGATAATAGGCCAAGATGAACCAACATATAGTGAATCGTCATTATCTGTACAAACTGATAACAGGCCAAGATAAAGCATCTTAGAGTGAACAGTCATTATCTGTACAAACAGACACTAGGCCAAGATGAACCAACTTAAGAGTGAATCGTAATTATCTCTTCAAACTGACAATACGCCAAGATGAAACTCCTTACACTGAATTGTTATTATCTGTACAAACTGACAATAGGCTAAGATGAATCTCATTAGAGTGAATCGTCATTCTCTGTACAAACTGAAAATAGGCCAATATGAAACTCCTTTGACTGGATCGTCATTATCTGTACAAACTGACAACCGGCCCAGATGAACCAACTTAGACTGAGTCGTCGTTATCTATACAAACTGACAAGAAGCTAAGATGAACTTAGATTCAATCATCTTTATCGGAACAAACTCACAATAAGCCTAGATGAACCTCCTTAATGGGAATCATCATTATCTGTACAAACTGACAATCGGCCAAGATGAAACTTCTTAGCCTGATTTGTCATTATCTGTACAAACTGACAATCGGGAAAGATGAATCGACTTCTTTGATTCGTCATTATCTGTACAAACTTATAATAGGCCAAGATGAACCAACTTATTTAGAGTGAATCGTCATTATCTGTACAAACTGACAATGGTCCAAGATGAACCTACTCTTTTAGAGTGATTCATCATTATCTGTACAAAATGATAATAAGCCAAGATGAACCTCCTTAGAGGAATCGTCATTATCTGTTCAAACTGATAATAGGCCAAGATGAACCAAAATACAGTGAATCGTCATTATCTGTACAAACTGATAACAGGCCAAGATAAAGCATCTTAGAGTGAACCGTCATTATCTGTACAAACAGACTTTAGGCCAAGATGAACCAACTTAAGAGTGAATCGTAATTATCTGTTCAAACTGACAATACGCCAAGATGAAACTCCTTACACTGAATTGTTATTATCTGTACAAACTGACAATAAATTAAGATGAATCTCCTTAGAGTGAATCGTCATTCTCTGTACAAACTGAAAATAGGCAAATATGAAACTCCTTAGACTGGATCGTCATTATCTGTACAAAATGATAATCGGCCAAGATGAATCAACTTAGACTGAACCGTCATTTTCTGTACAAAATGGACCAAGATGAAACTCCTTCGAGTGAATCGTCATTATCTGTATAAACAGACAATAGGCCAAGATTAAACTCATTAGAATGAATTGTCAGTATCTGTACAAACTGACATTAGGCCAAGATGAACCAACTTTGAGTGAATCGTCATTATCTGTACAAATTCACAATAGGCCAAGATGAACCAACTTAAGAGTGAGTCGTCATTATCTGTACAAACTGACAATCGGCCGAGATGAACCAAGTTGGAGTGAGTCACCATTATCTGTACAAACTGACAGTAGGTCAAGATGAACCAACCTAGAGTGAATCGTCATTATCTGTACAAACCGAGAATAGGCCAAGATGAACCAACTTATTTAGATTGAATCGTCATTATCTGTAAAAACTGACAAGGAGCCAAGATGAAACTCCTTAGAGTGAATCGTCATTATCTGTAGAAACCGACAATAGGCCAAGATCAACCAACTCATTTAGAGTGAATCGTCATTCTCTGTACAAACTGACAATAGACCAAGATAAAACTCCTTAGACTGAATTGTCATTATCTGTAGAAACTGACAACAGGGCAAGATGAACCAACTTTGAGGGAATCGTCATTATCTGTACTAATTGACAATAGGCCAAGGTGAACCAACTTAGAGTGAATCGTCATTATCTATACACACTGATAATAGGCCAAGATGAACCAACATATTTAGAGTGAATCGTCATTATCTGTACAAACTGGCAATGGTCCAAGACGAACCAACTTATTTAGAGTGAATCATCATTATCTGTACAAAGTCATAATAGGCCAAAATTAACCGACTTATTTAGAGTGAATCATCATTATCTGTTGAAACGAATAATATCCTAAGATGAACCTCCTTAGAGTGAATCTTCATTATCTGTACAAACTGACAAAGATCCATGCTGAACCTCTTTTGAGAGAATCGTCATTATCTGTACAAACTGATAATAAGCCAAGATGAACCTCCTTAGAGTGAATCGTCATTGTCTCTACAAACTGATAACAGGCCAAGACGAACCAACCTAGAGTGAATCGTCATTATCTGCACAAACTGACAATCGGCGAAGATGAACCTTCTTCGACTGAATCGTCATTATCAGTACAAACTGACAATAAGCCAAGATGAACTTAGAGTCAATCATCATTATCGTAAAAAACTGACAATCAGCCAAGATGAACCTCCTTAGAGTGAATCGTCATTATCTATACAAACTCACAATAGGCCAAGATGAAATTCTTTTTAATGAATTGTCATTATCTGTACAAACTGACAATAGGCTAAGATGAACCAACTTTGAGTGAATCGTCATTATCTGTACAAACGGATAATAAGCCAAGATGAACGAACTTAGAGTCAACGGTCACATTCTGTAGAAACTGATAATAGGCCAAGATGAACTAACTTAGAGTGAATCGTCATTATCTGTACAAACTGACAATAGGCCAAGATGAATCTCCTTACACTTATTTGTCAGTATCTGTAGAAATTAACAATTGGCCAAGATGAACTAACTTTGAGTGAATCGTCATAATGTGTAGAATTGACAAGAGGTCAAGATGAACAAACTTAAGAGTGAATCGATATTATCTTTACAAATGGACAATCGGATAAGATGAAGCAACTTATTTACAGTGAATCGTCATTATCTATACAAACTGATAACAATCCAAGTTCTACCATCTTATTTAGAATGAATCATCTTTATCTGTACAAACTGATAACAGGCCAAGATAAAGCATCTTAGAGTGAACAGTCATTATCTGTACAAACCGACACCAGGCCAAGATTAACCAACTTAAGAGTGAATCGTAATTATCTGTTCAAACTGACAATACGCCAAGATGAAACTCCTTACACTGAATTGTTATTATCTGTACAAACTGACAATACGCTAAGATGAATCTCCTTAGAGTGAATCGTCATTCTTTGTACAAACTGGAAATAGGCCAATATAAAAACTCCTTAGACTGGATCGTCATTATCTGTACAAACTGACAACCGGCCAAGATGAACCAACTTAGACTGAGTCGTCATTATCTATACAAACTGACAAGAAGCTAAGATGAACTTAGATTCAAACATCTTTATCGGAACAAACTCACAATAAGCCTAGATGAACCTCCTTAATGGGAATCATCATTATCTGTACAAACTGACAATCGGCCAAGATGAAACTTCTTAGCCTGATTTGACATTATCTGTACAAACTAACAATTGGCCAAGATGAACCTTCTTAGCCTGATTTGTCATTATCTGTACAAACTGACAATCGGGAAAGATGAACCGACCTCATTGAATCGTCATTATCTATACAAACTTATAATAGGCCAAGATGAACCAACTTATTTAGAGTGAATCGTCATTATCTGTACAAACTAATAACAAGCCATGATGAACTACCTTATTTAGAGTGAATCGTCATTATCTGTACAAACTGACAATGGTCCAAGATGAACCTACTTGTTTAGAGTGATTCATTATTATCTGTGCAAAATGAAAATAAGCCAAGTTGAACCTTCTTAGAGGAATCGTCATTATCTGTTCAAACTGACAATAGGCCAAGATGAACCAAAATACAGTGAATCGTCATTATCTGTACAAACTGACAATAGGCCAAGATAAAACTCCTTAGACTGAATCGTTATTGCCTGTACAAACTGACAATATGCTAAGATAATCCTCCTTAGAGTGAATCGTCATTATCTGTACAAACTGACAATATGCCAAGATAAACTTAGATTTAATCATCATTATCGGAACAAACTGACAATCAGCCAAGATGAACCTCCTTAGAATGAATCGTCATTATCTGCAAAAACTGACACTAGGCCAAGATAAAACTCCTTAGACTGAATTGTCATTATCTGTAGAAACTGACAATAGGCCAAAATGAACCAACTTTGAGTGAATCGTCATTATCTGTACAAACTGATAATTGGCCAAAATCAACCAACTTACAGTGGGTCCTCTTTATCTGTAGAAAATGACAATCGGCCAAGATGAACCAACTTAGAGTGAACGGTCATTTTTTGTACGAACTGATAATAGGCCAAGCTGAACCAACTTAAAGTGAATCGTCATTATCT
Organism: Megalonaias nervosa; assembly: GCA_016617855.1. NCBI lineage: Eukaryota > Metazoa > Mollusca > Bivalvia > Unionida > Unionidae > Megalonaias > Megalonaias nervosa. The sequence goes on along the minus strand of JAECUM010028500.1, from coordinate 2,058 downwards.
GTATAAATTGATAAGAGGCAAAGATAAACCAACCTAGAGTGAATCGTCATTGTCTGTACAAGCTGATAATAGGCAAAAATCAACCAACTTAGAATGGATCCTCATTATCTGTAGAAACTGACAATCGGCTAAGATGAATCAACTTAGACTGAACCGTCATTATCTGTACAAAATGAGCCAAGATGAAACTCCTTCGAGTGAATCGTCATTATCTGTATAAACAGACAATAGGCCAAGATTAAACTCATTAGACTGAATTGTCATTATCTGTACAAACTGACAATCGGCCGAGATGAACCAAGTTGGAGTGAGTCACCATTATCTCTACAAACTGACAGTAGGTCAAGAAGAACCAGCCTAGAGTGAATCGTCATTATCTGTACAAACCGAGAATAGGGCAAGATGAACCAACTTATTTAGAGTGAATCGCCATTATCTGTACAAACTGACAAGAAGCTAAGATGAACTTAGATTCAATCATCTTTATCGGAACAAACTCACAATAAGACTAGATGATCGTCCTTAATGGGAATCATCATTATCTGTACAAACTGACAATCGGCCAAGATGAAACTTCTTAGCCTGATTTGTCATTATCTGTACAAACTAAAAATTGGCCAAGATAAACCTTCTTAGCCTGATTTGTCATTATCTGTACAAACTGACAATCGGGAAAGATGAACCGACTTCATTGAATCGTCATTATCTATACAAACTTGTAATAGGCCAAGATGAACCAACTTATTTAGAGTGAATCGTCATTATCTGTACAAACTAATAATAGGCCATGATGAACTACCTTATTTAGAGTGAATCGTCATTATCTGTACAAACTGACAATGGTCCAAGATGAACCTACTTGTTTAGAGTGATTCATTATTATCTGTACAAAATGATAATAAGCCAAGATGAGCCTCCTTAGAGGAATCGTCATTATCTGTTCAAACTGATAATAGGCCAAGATGAACCAACTTAGAGTCAACGGTCACATTCTGTAGAAACTGATAATAGGCCAAGATGAACTAACTTAGAGTGAATCGTCATTATCTGTACAAACTGACAATAGGCCAAGATGAATCTCCTTACACTTATTTGTCAGTATCTGTAGAAATTAACAATTGGCCAAGATGAACTAACTTTGAGTGAACCGTCATTATGTGTAGAATTGACAAGAGGTCAAGATGAACAAACTTAAGAGTGAATCGATATTATCTTTACAAATGGACAATCGGATAAGATGAAACAACTTATTTACAGTGAATCGTCATTATCTATACAAACTGACAACAGTCCAAGTTGTACCATCTTATTTAGAGTGAATCATCTTTATCTGTACAAACTGATAATAGGCCAAGATGAACCAACATACAGTGAATCGTCATTATCTGTACAAACTGATAACAGGCCAAGATAAAGCATCTTAGAGTGAACAGTCATTATCTGTACAAACCGACACCAGGCCAAGATGAACCAACTTAAGAGTGAATCGTAATTATCTGTTCAAACTGACAATACGCCAAGATGAAACTCCTTACACTGAATTGTTATTATCTGTACAAACTGACAATAGGCTAAGATGAATCTCCTTAGAGTGAATCGTCATTCTCTGTACAAACTGAAAATAGGCCAATATAAAAACTCCTTAGACTGGATCGTCATTATCTGTACAAACTGACAACCGGCCAAGATGAACCAACTTAGACTGAGTCGTCATTATCTATACAAACTGACAAGAAGCTAAGATGAACTTAGATTCAATCATCTTTATCGGAACAAACTCACAATAAGCCTAGATGAACCTCCTTAATGGGAATCATCATTATCTGTACAAACTGACAATCGGCCAAGATGAAACTTCTTAGCCTGATTTGACATTATCTGTACAAACTAACAATTGGCCAAGATGAAACTTCTTAGCCTGATTTGACATTATCTGTACAAACTAACAATTGGCCAAGATGAACCTTCTTAGCCTGATTTGTCATTATCTGTACAAACTGACAATCGGGAAAGATGAACCGACCTCGTTGAATCGTCATTATCTATACAAACTTATAA